>JARPMJ010001473.1:160000-162340 GCA_033366665.1 Phoxinus dragarum | reverse complement strand
CTCTGGACTCCTCCGCTGGCTGTCAGGTGCTCTACAGCCGCAGTGAGCGAGCCAGTCGTCGTGTCTCCGGCACTTCACGCTGGGTTCAGCGAGCCGGTCGAGCCGCTCCGGTTCTTCAGGATAGTCTTCAGCCAGAGGGTCATGAACCGGGTTTCCTTGGCGCTGAGACCCAGCAGTCTCAGTCGGACCCAGATTTAAATCAGCCTCACACGACACATCGACGCTTTCGGCCTGAGATTCCACTCGTCCTCGGCTCTCTTCCTCCTCCATGTCAAACTCCACTGGTTTTGTGAGAATCTGAAGCGCATGATTGACAGACTCATCCTCCAATCCCTGCATCCGGAGAGCCGCCCGCGCCCAGCTGAGCCGCTTCTGGTATCTGGAAGAAATGAATCCATTCATTATTAAGCATGAAGTGCGTGCATGAGAATAACTGCAAACTAGGGATGCACCGATATGAAGATCGTCCGATAACCGATAATTCTTTATATTTGAAAGCTGATAACCAATATATTGGCAGATAAATCTAAATCAAAATGTTTATATAATTTTTGAGAGTCTGATTACAAAACCACAAGTCTCAGCATTAAAATCCACGTCCCAAGCACACAATTATGATGTTCTCATTATAATGTTATGTAGAGTATATGACAGACTTGTGCTGCACTTTACTGTATTTTCCTTTTTGAAGCGATTCAATCATATTTCAACAGTTTAAACCCATCATGATGAACAGTCGCATCTGAAGAGTCTCAGCTGAAGGACATAATACAGTATTTATCAGCTTTAATATATCGGCCAGATTTTATTATTGGGCCGTTTAACAATTGACCTATGGCCAAGCCACGCCCCCAAACGCGATGAGCCAATCACAGTGCGCATAGCTAACCCAATACACTCGGACATTCTCAGCTTCCACGTCCATTGGACTGCATTGCAGTTAGTCAGTTTTCATTCGTTTTTATGTTTTTTCTTGTAAAATGGTCAACGGTGTGCATGGGGCACATCAACTCCGACACAGGAGTCCCGAGAGGCTGGGCGACCCTTTCCCACGCCACATCTCAGCCGAGATCAGAGTCTGCTCTGGACTAAGTTATGCGGGAGACCACAACACCAACTAAACCTGGATACATTAAACAAGGATGTCTACATGTGTTCTAAGGAAAGTCAACAACGTATTTGAACGTTATCTTTAACATCTCTAACGTAACATTAGAAAACGTTAACGTTAGCTTCTAGCTGCGTTCTACATCATGTCTCTTAGCTTCATTAACGTATCTGTAAATATCCGAGATAACAGATGTTAGCAATGTTGTGCTGAATGACTCATGTAAATACTGTAGCACCGCACTAGCGGAGAGGTCGGCTAACGCTACTCTCGGTAAAGATGGTAAAAAGGCTTGTCCTGGAAACGTATGCAACTTTTAGACCTGTAAGTTACATATTTAATTTGATCATGAACCATTTACATATTGAAGCACAACATTTTAGACAACTTTCTACCAAAACAATTGGGGAACTTTGTGGGGTTTTTTTTTTTGCGGTTTATCACGTTTACACTGAGCTGTACATTTTTGCCTGGAGCTGAAGCTTTTCATCAACCTTCTCAACAATAAAATTATTAATATAACCCTCCAATGCATAGTTAAGGCCCTTTTGGTGACTTCCAGATGATATATAGTCCTCCAGAAATCATCAATTGCCTCCTGTGAAGTGTCTCCGACTGTGACCGCGGCCATAGCGCCCGTCACGTTGACCGTCCGAGTGAGTGGAGGGGGCGTGGCTTAGCCATAGGACAATTTCATAAAAAATGAACACTTATCGGCCGATACCGATACTGTGGCCGATATATCGTACTGTAAACACATCCAGAGTGCAATAATACTTACTCCGACGAGGAGATCACAGGCACACTTCTGTCTCCAATGTCTAAAAAAATACATAAAATCAGTCGTGGTCGTATTAAATGTTTAGATGCTCATGGTTGATTAAAGCAAAACATGATAAAAACGGTCATTTACTCACTCATAACGTTCTAAATAGGGTTATTATCGTCAACTAAAACTATTACAAACATTCCCAACTATCCACAATGGATCCAACAATTTGGATTGTTATTGAAATCTAATTGTATGCCCATTTCTAATATTTATTTTCTATCAAAATGTGTGTTTTTTAAAGTGGTTCTTCACCAGCTGAGCAGCTTTTTGAACAACAATAAGGTTTTAACCCTAACCCAATCAGAAAACTTCACTCTATTGTAAACGTTTTAGATGATGTTTTAATTCAGACGACTCGAGATGAGAGGAGATAAAACATTAAAATAAAGCTGAAATAAAA
>JARPMJ010001473.1:132500-152500 GCA_033366665.1 Phoxinus dragarum | reverse complement strand
TTGCTATTGTAAAGTTTAGATAATGAGAAATGAGAAGTCTGAGACCGCTGGATCTGGATGACCATCTCACACACACACACACAAACACACACAAACACACACACACACACACACACACACACACACACACACACACACACTGCTGTTGTGTCACTGGAATCACAGAATCTGCTGATCATCATCGGTTTAGATTCTCCTGAGCTTTATGAACTTCAATAGAAGCAAACCCTCTTTAACCTCATCCTTCCCTCGGGTCATTTTGACCCGGATAAAAAAATAAAATAAAATCCGGGTCAAAATTACTTATGGGGCTTAAAAAAATGGATTCGAGGAGTTTTGTGGTTGAAATTTTAAAAAGTAACAAATCCTTCCCTCTCGGCTCACTTTGACCCTCTTAGGACTGCGAGGAATGCTTCAGTTCACATAAAAAAACGAAAAATGCTCAAACTTTTACCACAACATTATTGTATAATGTCTACATGTGTGTGTGAATGCACACTGAAGAGCAAAGACTTTAGGACCCAGAGGAACAGCTCATCTGCTCCATATAGAGATATAAGGACATCTAAAGTCATGAAATATCATATTATATTATTATTTGTCCACAAGAGGTCGACAGAGACTCCCGATGTAAGATATTTTGAATTTAAGATGAAAGAATGTGAGGAATGTGATTAAATTACTATTAATTTATTATTTATTGATCAAATCTGGTAATTTAAAGGTACACAAAATAAAAATAATATATATATATATATTATCAAAATGAAAAACAAAAAGCTTTACAAAAAAAATAAAATAAAAAAGTTTAGGGCTTCGGGTCACTTTGACCCGCGAGGGAAGGATTTCCCCAGTTTATTTATTTTGCTTTATTTGAATCTTTACAGGTTTAATGAGAATAAATCCCTGATTTGCAATGCGATCTCAGACTTTTGAACATGGAGTGTCACTTTTATGTCCTTGGCTTTGCTGACGCAGATCTTCACAGTGGAGCTGCCCTGTGTTGCTGGACTTGGAAGGCAGAAACGAATGTCTGTGGAACGAGTTCAGGACCAAGATCTGGATCAGGATCAGGATCAAAATCAGGACCAGAATCAGGATCAGGATCTGGATCAGGATCTGGATCAGGATCTGGATCAGAATCTGGATCAGGATCTGGATCAGGATCTGGATCAGGATCTGGATCAAGTTCAGGATAAAGGATCAAGTTCAGGATCAAGATCAGGATCAGGATCAGGATCAGGATCAGGACCAGGATCAAGATCAATTCAGGATCAGGATCAGGATCAAGATCAGAATCAAGATCAAGATCAGGATCAGGACCAGGACCAGGACCAGGACCAGGATCAAGATCAAGATCAGGATCAGGATCAAGATCAGAATCAAGATCAGGATCAGGATCAGGATCAGGATCAAGATCAAGATCAAGATCAAGATCAGAATCAGGATCAGGATCAAGATCAATTCAGGATCAGGATCAAGATCAGGATCAGGATCAGGATCAGGATCAAGATCAGAATCAAGATCAAGATCAAGATCAGGACCAGGACCAGGATCAAGATCAAGATCAGGATCAGGATCAGGATCAAGATCAGAATCAAGATCAGGATCAGGATCAGGATCAAGATCAAGATCAAGATCAGAATCAGGATCAGGATCAGGATCAAGATCAATTCAGGATCAGGATCAAGATCAGGATCAGGATCAGGATCAGGATCAGGATCAAGATCAGAATCAAGATCAAGATCAAGATCAAGATCAGGATCAGGATCAGGATCAGGATCAGGATCAGGATCAGGATCAAGATCAAGATCAAGGTCAAGATCAAGATCAGGATCAGGACCAGGACCAGGATCTGGATCTCGATCAGGACCAGGACCAGGACCAG
Organism: Phoxinus dragarum; assembly: GCA_033366665.1. NCBI lineage: Eukaryota > Metazoa > Chordata > Actinopteri > Cypriniformes > Leuciscidae > Phoxinus > Phoxinus dragarum. The sequence continues at coordinate 150,612 of JARPMJ010001473.1, read as the reverse complement.
GATCAGGATCAGGATCAGGATCAGGATCTCGATCAGGACCAGGATCAGGACCAGGATCAGGATCAGGACCAGGATCAAGATCAGGATCAAGATCAGGATCAGGACCAGGACCAGGACCAGGACCAGGACCAGGACCAGGATCTGGATCTCGATCAGGATCAGGATCAGGATCAGGACCAGGACCAGGACCAGGATCTCGATCAGGACCAGGACCAGGATCTGGATCTCGATCAGGACCAGGACCAGGACCAGGATCAGGATCAGGATCAGGATCAGGATCAGGACCAGGACCAGGATCAGGATCAGGATCAGGATCAGGACCAGGATCAAGATCAGGACCAGGACCAGGACCAGGATCAGGATCAGGATCAGGATCAGGATCAGGACCAGGACCAGGACCAGGACCAGGATCAGGACCAGGATCTGGATCTCGATCAGGACCAGGATCTGGATCTCGGTCAGGATCAGGATCAGGACCAGGACCAGGACCAGGACCAGGACCAGGACCAGGACCAGGACCAGGACCAGGTCCAGGAGTTCCGGCTGCAGTCACTAGTACAGGTCCCTGATGATCTCCTGCAGGAGCGGGTGAAGGCACCAGTCCACCTCGGTCTCCTTCATGAGAGTGATGAGCTGCACGTGGTTGGTCACCAGCTGCCGCAGGTCCGTCATCTTCTGCAGGACTTTAGCGAACAGCTGCAGGGAGTCGGGGTGGTTGGTCTTCAGCTGCAGCTCCAGAGCGTGGAGAACCGTCTCCTGCAGGTCCTCGATGGGCTTGACGTTCAGCAGGCCGGGTCGGTCTAGCGGAGGAGAACAGAAGAACTCAGAACCTCAAGAAAAGATCCGCCTCAGGGTTTACAGTCCCAGAGATTCAACACGGAATGCACAATATGAAAAAACTAGGATTTCCTCCTCACAAATTCTCATTATTGTGATAAAAGCATCACATTAAACAGTCAAAAACGTCATTATGATTATTCATATACAGTAAATCATAACAATAATCCACAAAGATTTCATTTTTAATAAACTACCGCAATTAAAATATCACTTTACAATTGTTCTCTATAATTTTAAATATTTTCACAATAGATTTATCATTTTAATAAAAATATGAATCCACAATGATTTTTAGTAATCCAAAAACTACCACAATGAATGCTTGAAATTTTACTTTACAAATGTTCTCAATTTAAATAATTTCAAATAATTATACTGTAAAATAATTTCAAATACTTTCATTTTTTTTATATAATATAAAATAATATTAAAATCAAATTAAAATTAAAAAGTAATTATCTTCATGACCCAGTGTTATTAAGTCACTGAGATAGTTTTGATTAATAATATTTAATATAATTTGTATACATTTATAATTAATATTATACATTTTTTATCATGATAGGTTTCATTAATATTTTGAATTAGATTTCATGGTATCATTTCTGTTTTTATTTTAATTTCAGTTAGTAATTGTGTAACTTTTATACCTTTTATTTTGAACTTTTATAGGTTTTGTTAATTTTTTATTTCAGTTCTAGTTTTTTTTTGGTACATGAAGTTAAACTAAATGAAAATGGCAACTATCTAAAATAATAAAATATGTTTTAATGTCAGTCGAGGTTTCTTTCATTTCAAGTAGTTTTACTTTCAGTTATTTGTCGTAATTTTTCATATTTAAGGTTCACCTGTTAATTTTGATTTATTTTATTAAATGTTCACGGATCGATGACCAATAAAACTAAACGATAACTGGTGCTTTCAGAGTCTTGTGATTTTACAGCATAAAATAATATAAAATAATCCTACACCGTAAAAAAAAAGTTGCTGCCTCATATTTTTACGTACAATCAACTTGGATTAAGTCATTTCAACTTAAATTGCATTAAACTGTGTTAAAAAATGAGTTGAATCTTGCATAACTTAAAAAAAGTTGAAAACTACTGAACTTATTTTGATGAGTTAAAGCAATGTAAAAACACATGATGTTGTATAAGTTATTGATCATTTTGTCGTGATAATGATCAGAGTTGAATCTAAGCTGGTCTGAGTCACTGAGCTTGTGGTCGGCCTGAAGGTTAATGCTCTCTTCGAATCGTGTTTTTGGTTAGATGGTTATGAGATCTGTGTGTGTCACCTCCGCTCAGGATGATGACGGCGAGGAACAGCGCCATGTCGCTGTCGTCCAGCTCCAGCATGTTGAACTTGACGGAGAACTCGAACTTGGGCTCCATCATCTCGCAGAAGGGTTTGCGCAAGCTCTTGACGAACTCGCGGGTCATGAAGATCTGGCCGTAGGAGATGAGCGTGCCGTCCTTGTTCATGAGCGGCGCCATCATGATGATGAGCACCTCGATCACGCCGTACTTCAGCAGCGTCACCTGGTCGTTCAGGTCCAGGTTCACGAAGCCCGGGATGCTCTTGGCGAACTCGGTGACTTCGCTGACGGCTTCGGCCGATCTGGACTGGCAGCTGTGGAAGAAGCGCAGCTCCACTTCGTGAATGACTCCCATGTCGGATCTCCGCTGCTCCGGCATCGGCATCTGCCGGGAGTTGATCATGTGCTCGCCTTCCATCAGGGACTTCATGTCGTGGATCACGAAAGGCTGTGAACGAGAAGAACGTCCATGATCTCTATGCTTTTAACTGTAGCTACATGTGCTTTATTTAGTGTTTAGATTAGTTTTATGGTGTGTTTGTCTGTGTTTTGTAAGGTTGGGTCTGTAAAGCACTTTGGCCAACTTGTGTTGTTTTTTATTGATTTTGTGTTGATCGATTGATTAAATCTGCTTCCACTAAAGATGCAGCTGGTGACTTAATAATGTTGGGTTAAAAATAACCCAACGAGTCACCCAACTATGGGCTGCTATGGAGTACAGAGTACTCCTCTCTCACTCATTACTGACTCACTTAGTAATGCTGGGTTAAAAATAACCCAACGAGTAACCCAACTATGGGCTGCTATAGAGTACAGAGTACTCCTCTCTCACTCATTACTGACTCACTTAGTAATGCTGGGTTAAAAATAACCCAACGAGTCACCCAACTATGGGCTGCTATGGAGTACATAGTACTCCTCTCTCACTCATTACTGACTCACTTAGTAATGCTGGGTTAAAAATAACCCAACGAGTAACCCAACTATGGGCTGCTATAGAGTACAGAGTACGGCACTCACTCATTACTCATTCACTTAGTAATGCTGGGTTAAAGATAACCCAACGAGTAACCTGGATATACAGAGTACTGCACTCTCACTCATTACTCACTCACTTAGTAATGCTGGGTTAAAGATAACCCAATGAGTAACCCAACTATGGGCTGGTATAGCACCTTCCCAACTGTGGGTTATTTTAACCCAATGCATTGGGTTATATTTACCTGAAATGACCCAACGATTTAAAAAAATGACCCAACAATTTAAAAAAATGACCCAACATTTTGGAAAATAACCCAACATAGTGACCCAATATGTGTAACCCAACGTTTTTTACTGTGTATCAACAGTGCAGTCCAAGAACTTATTTTCTATGAACAAGTCCAAATGCTTTAATATGGTGTTATATGGACCGGGACTCGAGAGCTGCCACACGGGCTGTAAACATTATGACAATATGGCCTCTTTAAGAAAGGCACTACATTACTCCCTTCCTCACAGTCGTGCTGTAGTGTTCAGGCTCGACTAGAACAGGTTTTCTAGAACTCCTCTATTCCTAGTCTGTCAGTAACGCTCTGTTTACTTCCTGTCTCTATGAAGCCCCTCCTTCTGAAAAGCACACTGTGCTCTGATTGGTCGGCTGGAGCAGTGTGTTGTGATTGGTCGAGCGCTTCGAGTGTGTTTGGGAAATGTCCCGCCCCTTACCATAACCGCCAGTTTAACACACTACTGACTAACTCAACCAGGCCCCCGCCCCTTTATTCTAAGCATTAATTATTATAATGAGGAAGAAACTCAAGACTACAGCGGAGGCGTTTCAGGAGTTCAGAAACACAGATATAGAGAAGAACTGGAGCTGTACATGATCACACAGCAACACTACACACTAGTGGACAGGGACACAAGCTCCTCTTTAAAATATAACCATGCATGTCTTGTCATTAGTGGAATATGAACTTCTCAAGGTTTCTCTCAAGTGCTTTTAGGCTCAACATGCAGATGATCATGAGTAACTGTGTATCGTGTCCGACTTCATAACACAAGGGGCGCTATAACACAACCGGGAGAAACGGTCTAAACTAAAGAGTTTCTCTCTCAGCTCAAGGTCAGAGATATCTTGTTCAGCAAGTTTGTTCTATCTACAGTCGTTCACTGAGTAAAACTTGGTGTAGGATTTCCTTTGAGACAATTTTCACTCTTTCCCCAGAGCAGCGGACGCATAAAACATCAGTGTAATGAGACAAACACCGGCTGGTCTGATCACACACTTCCCTGCTAACAGTGAGAAACACACATAAGAAGTTTGTGATTTTACTATTATATAGAACTTTCTTTTTAGCGCTTGCAAAGTACCAACTCAAGAGATTATGATATTTGTGACGCAGCCATGAACCTCTAGCGCCCCCTGAGGACCGGAGTCATTACGACTGTGAGCTCTCAGTGTTTACTCTCGTATTACAACATGTAACATAAAACCATCATTACTCCAGTCTTCAGTGTAACATGATCCTTCAGAAATCAGTATATTAAAATAGATAACAGTTATTTTAAGTTAAGTTATTTTAAGGTTTAAGTTAGTTATTTTATTTGTCATAAACCGCATACATTTTTTATTTTGTATCAAATAAATGCTGAGCAGAATCTGACCGATCCCAAACCTTTGAATGGCAGTGTATCAATACTTCATATTTCCTGCAGTCTGTGCCTGTACAACGGTCTAAATGTGTTATTAATGTTCCCTCCGCATGAGCAGATGTTCGATATCGTCCACCGCGCTAGACAAAACACACACACACCGAACAGCCTTGCTCGTATCTCCACACACACGTGATGCGCTCGCGTATGCAAAGCTGGAGAACGTACTTCTGCCAACCAAGAGTTCAGAGGAGACGCTATTATCATTATTCATATGTTCATATGCATAAAACAGCAACACTTTACAATAATGTTCACTACACTAGTTAGCATTAACTGCACTTACACAGTATTTATTAATCTGTGTTAATATTAATTTCAACATTTACTTTATTAATACTTTATTAAAATCTTGATAACATTAGTTAATGCACTGTGAACTAACATGAACAAAGCTGTATTTATATTAACTAACATTAACAAAGATGAATAAATACAGTAACAAATGTATTGTTCATGGTTAGTTAATAATGTTAACTAATGAACCTTATTGTAAAGCGTTACCAATAAAATAAATATAAAATGTATTCTTTTAAATAATTTCATTATTATTTAATGCAAGTGTTATTGATATATTTCTAAGTGTCCAAATACATTTCGGGGCCAATGCATATAATTTAATAATAAATAATGTATATATTTGCTTATAATAAGTTAATAAGTCTTTAATGTTAGGAGTGTTGTTGCTATAATAAGCGTGAGAGATGTCTGTTATGATTGGTCATGCACATCAATACTGTGTATGAGGAAAGCACGGCGTGAGAATGAGATTATCTGTGTTTTCAGCCGTCGCAAACCTGAATTTCTGCCTCTGCTTCGCTAAAGTGCACTTGGTGTGGCGTCTAGACCGCGGCGAGCGATCAGTATGGGGTTATTATTGTTGCAATATTCCAAATAAATAGATTAATATTCACAAATAAATGTAAAGAGATTCACAAAAATGTATCGAATGCACAAATGAATAGATTAAGATCCACAAATAAATGTAAAGAGTTTCACAAATAAATAAAACATTTACAAATTGTAAAAAAAAAAAAAAACCTCTGCCTGGCATTTATTTGTGAATCGGTTCCTGTGCATTTGTGAATCCCCTCACGCATTTGTGGATTTTGAAACACTTCTAGCGCAGACGTGCAGAGAAATCCACCATAGACATCATATAGATAGACGCCCTATCGACCGCTACCGCTACTGGCGCGGTCGAGCCGCGGGGCCGCCATCTTAGACCGGTCACCCGCTGCACTCAGTGTCATCTGTATGTGCAATGAGCTGTCAGCGCATTTAATTAATCATATCTCACTGAACACCCAACTGATTTTCACGCGGGGTTTTTTCTGCAAATGTCATTCATGTAGCTATGATACAGGACACATGGTTCAGCGTATTTTAATATTCATAGTAGGCTTAACAGTAATATAATATTCTGATATCAGATATAAAGTGACCAGACGTCCAAAATCAAAATATGTGATACAGGATATAAGGTATTTTATAAATCACACACTATAAATATGATAAAGAAGCAGAAACAGATAGATGCAGTAAAGTAAGATATTTTAATAAGTTGTGAGTGTGACACACACACACACACACACACACACTCACTCGATTTGCGCATCGCCGTCATGTGTGTATTACACAGGTAAGTTAACGTTATTACATTGCTTCCTGATATCACGTGCGCAAACACAAATAACCTATATTTATATGTTTACACTACAGGGCCGTTGAATGCTTGTATCTGATAACCGAGAAGCTCTTGTAATTATTACTTTACCCAACCTCTCCATGCCGAGTGATGCAGTAAACACAGCCTAGCTAACGTTAGCTGGCTACGATTTCAGTACAGTAATATCAAAGATCCTTGCTCCTTCTCAATTATCTGGTAATATTCTATTCACAAAATACAACCAAAAGTACGGTAATGTTCAAATGTACTTGTGAAAAGTAATCCCGGGCTCTATTTGCGCTGGTCCGCCGATTAGAACAGGAAAATGCTCCACAGTGCTCTGGAATCTGACTGCTGCTAAGCAACGAAACTAGGAGTGCGACCGGTTTAAGATGGCGGCCGTATTTCTCGGTGCCCAGCCATAGACAGTATATAAGATGGACACAGCGACCCCATAGACTTCAACGGAGAGAAGTGAAGCCCGATTTGAAGCACTCACTTCCTGATCGCCAGGCGAACTGCGCAGACTCAAACTGAGCTTGAACACGTGAGCAACGTGTCTGACAGCTGTCAGTCTTCTAGTAGCTGTGCGGAGAGAAATCTGAATCATTCCCTTCCGAATCTCGCAGAGACGGAGAGCGTGAGTATTAGCTGTCCATGAGCTAGCAGCAGGATCAACTTTATCACTCTCTGTGGGCTACTCCCTTCACTTTATCGGACTTTATGCCTCCACGTTCCCCCGATTGCTTGCGAGCTTCTACGCCGGTCTATACGGTAATTTCTCTACCGTGCGACAGAGAGTCGCGTGAGTTATGACGCAATCGTTAGCCTATTTTTACAAAAACGGCTTCTACGGGGCCATAACGTAAGGTACAAGGTAATGGAGCCTTTTATACATTGTCGAGTTTCTTTAGAAATAAATAATGGACAAATGGAGTCTTTGGACGCCTCAGATGTAAAGTTATTCGCTGTCAAAGTGACGCAAAAAAGAATGGGAGTCAATGGAATGCTAACAGCAGGTGAAGTTCTGCTACAATGGCGGCGCCCGCGGAGGCTTCAGTTTCCGGCGGATGGATTACCCCCTTGTGCCCAGCGGCCAATAGGGCATCTAGTATCTATATAATATCTATGAAATCCACAAATAGGTGGACTCCACCCACCGCCTACTCAAGCCAATCAGATAACGGCCACATCGAGCTGGCCAATCGTAGCACGTTATCGCTTCAACCAATCACGTTTGACTTTACACTCGGGGCGGGAAGTGGGAACTGATTCTTGCATCAATGAAAGGAGCACTGGAGCGCAGTAGTAGCGCTGAACTGTGTGTGGTAAAAACACTGGCTGCGTCCGAAATCGCGTACTGTGTGAGTAGGTACTACATTTAAATTAGAACGTACTTCTCGACCGTTAAAAAAGTACGTTCTATATAGTATGAATACGGATAGTATGAATGGAGTCCGGACGTACTACATGCGCCATGTTGGTATTGTCACGTGACATGCGCTGCCGCTGTCACATCAGCGCGAACATTTAAAGAGCCCAACTTTGTTTTTTAGTTCTGCTTTCGTCTGCGTTTTTACGTCGTTCCTGCTCACAATTCAGAGTCGTCGTCGGTCAGCTGCTCGCAGATCACGCCTTCGTCGAGTTGTGTAATTTCTCAAAAAACGTATATCATTATTTGGCTAATACGTTTTACCTCAGTCAGAAAAAAACAATGTTGATTTTTGGTAAGGAAAAAGTTATTTACTTGCTTGTGATATTACCGTCAATGAATAAACATGAATGAATCAATAGAGATGAATGCATGCGTGTATCTCTGTTAATTCATTCATTGGGGGTAATATCACAAGCAGTGTGTGTGTGTGTGTGTGTGTGTGTGTATGTACACACACGCGCACACACACACACGTATGAAGACTTCAGATGTAAAAGAAATTTATTTCTAAAATAATTTACCAAGCTTGTGTATTTAGGTTCAGTAATTTAACTTTAATGACAATCAATAGGTCCTTTTCATTGCCATTGTGAAATAACTGAACATAAACATACAAGAAGAAAATTTCAGATGGCACATAGAGGCTTTTACATCCGTGTCAAAAAATACATAAGAAATGGATCATATAAATACTGTACATATATTTATAAGCCAACGCAGAAAACATACAGAAAACAAGTGTCTTGTCGATTCAAATTGTATTCGAATATAAACTATATACACGTTTACAGATTGTGAGCCCTACAACCTACTGCCACCTCAATGCTGCTGTGCTAATTCTTCATCTATATTTTAAAGATGGAGCTGACCTCCGCCCCAACCTCCGACGTTTATGCCAGTCCATCCAGACAGTCACTGTTTGCGACCATGGGCGGGGGAAAAAAGGACATTGAGGTGCTGGTGTTCCAGCTACAGATCACATATTTGAGCTTAATTTTTTACAAATTATTTACATTAAATTTGGGTAGGAACATTTCAATTGAAACTCAAAAAATTACCAAGGTGTAAAGCCCTCATCTTGTACACATCAGGTTACCTTACTGAAGCTGCTGAAGTTCATTTTCTTCCCTCAAGATGACATAAGAATGTTTTAAAACTTTTGGTGTTGCTTTAAACTCTTACTACTTTTTGCCAAAGTTTTAAGCTTTGTATTCTGTATCCATTTAAAAGTTAATTGCGTACACAAAAATAAAGCAAATACATTTTAAAGGTGTCTGGAGTGTGTGGGTATTTCTCTACAGTGCAGCACTCATATTCAGACAATTTCCAGATATACCTGCAATTTGCTGGTTTCAAAAACAATCTGGAATTTGCCACAAAATAAGTCCATACACAACACACTTTACACGTATATGAATTACACAATGCCACATATTAAACACTTTACTGACAATCTAGCTACTGTGAGTACCTGGGAATTAACTTACTAACAAATAAATGGAAAGAGAGTGCGTAAAATTAGTTGTCTTTATTAATATTTCTTTTAGCAATTATTACTAAAAGCTGAAAAAATCTTTGCTTTTTCTCTGGCTTCCTGTTCTTGTCTCTCGTCGATCTCCTTTACTTTCCTCCCTTTCATTAGCCACTCTATAAGAACACGGGTGTGTTCATCAGCCCCCTGCAAAAATCAACACAGAATTTAACATTAGTGATGAACCATGGTCAATCTATATTATTAATATTAAAGTTACATGGACAAGTTAAGGTAACATTACACTTGTTAACAGTAGCTAGCAGCCAACAAATATTACATCATATCAACTTTGGTAAAGGAGAAATAAAATCGTTGTAACATTAAAAATAAAAGTTTTGTAACTAACGTTATCTTAACTGAAAAACAACGAACGTCGTTGCTTATAAGAAAACAGTGCTAGCTGACAGGCATTAGCTCGTTCTGTTCGGTAATAATAATGATAAAATAGAAATTTAGCAGCCTATTCAGAACATTTTAACCTCGATTTATATTATTTAAACATTTAACAAGTCGGTCGTTTACTTTTATGATGTTAAACAAATACAATTTAACCACAAAGAAACAAAAAGTGTTTTTATAAAGTACTTACACTTGAAAACAGCCGCGTCTCCGGTTTCCGCCATTTTCAAATAAAACGACGACAACTCCTCTCCCGTGGCATCATGGGATAGTAAAGTGTCCATCGTATGCGCACTTCAGAATCTCCCCGGAAGTAGTAGGCCATCCGGGTACTTTTCGCGTACTGTTTTTCGAATTCTATGAATTCGGACATACTACTCTGCTCGCGTACTGTTTTTCGCATACTATATAGTATGGAAGTATTCGATTTCGGACGCAGCTACTGTTTTCAAAAGATTGTTGGAGTTTTAGGCCTCTTTATATTTCCATCAGGATACACTCAGGGAATTATGATAATCAGAGATCCCGAGCATCATGAACAGTCTCTACACCGTGACCGGCGAGAGGCGCGACACAGCGCGTCAAAAGCAAATAGGCACTGTCTGTTCACTGCTGCCGCTGCAGTTTAAATCATGTAAAACTAGGCATGTTTGAAATGTTAACACACATTCCCTATGTGACGTCTGCTTAGCTTTATATGCATAATCGTGCTCTTAACGGCTCCGATCGTAGCCTGCTTATTGACTAGTGCTGGTACTTAAAGGAGAACTCCGGTCAATTTTAACATTGAGCTCAATTTTTAGTAAATTTGGAGTGCTGTCAATACAGAGAACAACGACAAAAATCGGTGTTGCCTACACAGTGTTATCCTATTTTTAAAATTTGCACCCTATTGACTTGAATGGGGCAAGTATTAAACCTGCTTTTATTTCTCTTATCATCCTTGATGTGTCATACAAGTGCCCAGCCATGTTGAGTGATTCCTTCAGAGTGAACACGAGTGAATCTGACTGCAGTAGATGTGAAAGATATGAATAAAAATGATGTTATATCAGCCAGCGCACAGACCTGTATTCAGTTCCTGTTTTCGGTGGAAGTCCAAAGTAGTCGATTGTCGAGTTCACGCGCATATGTTTAGTTACTATGATCACGCGCGTGAACTCGACAATCGACTACTTTGGACTTCCACCGAAAACAGGAACTAAATACAGGTATGTGCGCTGGCTGATATAACATCATTTTTTATTAATATCTTTCACATCTACTGCAGTCAGATTCACTCGTGTTCACTCTGAAGGAATCACTCAACATGGCTGGGCACTTGTATGACACATCAAGGATGATAAGAGAAATAAAAGCAGGTTTAATACTTGCCCCATTCAAGTCAATAGGGTGCAAATTTTAAAAATAGGATAACACTGTGTAGGCAAACACCGATTTTTGTCGTTGTTCTCTGTATTGGACAGCACTCCAAATTTACTAAAAATTGAGCTCAATGTTAAAATTGACCGGAGTTCTCCTTTAAATCATATTTCGTGATAGTGTACTGGATGCGGGGCAGTCATTGATAGTAAACGGATGCTCGCACTTCTGATGTAGCGGCTACTTCACGCAATTAGGACAAATGTTTTTGTATTTATACATTTGGGCTTATATTTGGTATTCTACATTACATTTATTTATATCCTATTGCTATTTGTCACCGCGATTGTGCTTTAAAAGGCAAAATCGTATAATGTCATGCATCGTGTTTACCCCGTGCGAGGCAATCTACACTGGGCAAAGCGAATGTGCAAAAACATATGTCCTAATTGCGTGAAGTAGCCGCTAGTAACTTTGTAGGCGGATCCCGGGCGCAAATCTAAAATGTGTTGGTCTGAAGTCGCTTCATTACTCATAGGTGTGGTTTGGGCGTAACGTGAAATAAACCAATCAGAGCGTCCTCTCACATTCCCTTTAAGAGCCGGCGCGCTTGTTCCACGGCGGATCGCTATAATAACGGCGGATTGCTATTATAACGGCGGATCGCTATTATAACGGCGGATTGCTATTATAGCGGCGGATCGCTATTATAACGGCGGATTGCTATTATAACGGCGGATCGCTATTATAACGGCGGATTGCTATTATAACGGCGGATTGCTATTATAACGGCGGATTGCTATTATAACGGCGGATTGCTATTATAACGGCGGGTTTGCCGGCGGACGCCAGGAGCGGTTCACAGCCGAGGAGACCGGCGTTCTCGTCAGGGCCGTAAAACACAGAGAAGTGACATTGGGGATGATGGGAGAAACACACACACATTAGCTTCGGTTTAAACAGGCGTATAATAATTTGGGTAAATGTGTAATCTAGATACATTTTTCACATCTTCATGGACACAACAATGATTTCCCTCGTGTGTTCATATTGTTCCTTGTAATAATGTATGATTTGCAAAAATGAAAACTGCTGCGTCTGTTTATATTAGAGAATCAAAGTGTGTTTGTTGTTCACACGCTACATAATGGCCAAGCACACGCACTTAAAATAGCATCTGACTAACGCGCGGCGCCGCTGTCTTTAGACTGGGTTTCTCCTGGTCAGCGGCGGAGTTGTTTTCTGGAACTGCAGAATATCACCAGGGAACGTTTGCGTCGGAACACACTCCTCTTTACACTGAACCGCCCCCTTGACCGCAAGTTCATTCCCTAATTTACCGACGTGTGTCTGTGGAGGGAAGAGTCCGCTGTGTGCGGGTGTAGAATAGGAATGATACATGTGGCGGTGTACAAAGTCAGTTGCGCTGGGTGCAAGATACGGCCCTTTGTGTCTGTGTGTGTTTCTGAACTCCTGAAACGCCTCCACTGTAGTCTTGAGTTTTCTTCCTCATTATAATAATGTATGCGCAGAATAAAGGGGCGGGGCCTGGTTTGAGTTAGTCAGTAGTGTGTTAAACTGCCGGTTATGGTAAGGGGCGGGACATTTCCCAAACACACTCGAAGCGTTCGACCAATCACAACACACCGGTCCAGCCGACCAATCAGAGCACAGTGTGCTTTTCAGAAGGAGGGGCTTCATAGAGACAGGAAGTAAAACAGAGCGTTACTGACAGACTGGGAAGAGAGGAGCCGCAACAATGGAGAATATGAGGAGAATAATCAACATTCAAGCAGGAGAACCTGTTCTAGTCGAGCCTGAACTACAAGAGTCCTCGTGACATGATGCAGCAGAACAGATGTGGTTGCAGTGTCCACACTCACGGCGTTGTCGCTGGTCTTCCCTGAGAGAATGGCTCTGGCCTTGGCTTTGGTCAGGGGGAAGTACTTGAGATAGGACTCGTACAGGAGTCTGGCCAGCGCTCGGAGATCCGCAGACTCCGGGGTGCATGTGGTCCACGTCACTCGAGAACTCGGCCAACAGCTTCTCCTTCTCCGCCTGAGGCATGCGGCCGAAGCGGATGGCTGGGAAGAAAGCAAACAAACAGACAGTTGAAAACCCCCGAATCCCAGATCCATCATGCTGGGAGTCTCGGTCTGTGGGGATGTGTGTGTGGGAGTGTGTTTTCAGGGTTTCTGCATGTTAGCGCGGGTCATTATGACCGATTCAAACATTCTTCAGTGCTTTTCTTCTGACACTAGTATAGAAAATGGAGTGTTTATACTCAAAACATTTTTTTTTACTCATAACTTGCTCGTAAATTTCACAAAAACAGTAAAAGATTGAATTAAAGTGATATCCTTCTCCTGTAATCTTTTTTACAGCGTAGTTTCAAAAAGTAATCTTTGTATTGACCCAATATTTAGCATGGTGTGAAAATATATTCATTGTATAAATATAATTTTAGACATTTAGCTCAGTTTTATCTAATGATTAATTCAGTCTCTTTCATAGACAATCACAATATTTACATTTCAGTTTCACTTTATTTTGACAAACACATTCTGTTGACTAAGTAACTCTGCAACTACATGTCTACTAACTCTTATTAGAGTGTTAGTAGAGTAGTAGAGTATTAGTAGAGTTGTAGTAGAGTAGTAGAGTATTAGTAGAGTATTAGTAGAGTATTAGTAGAGTTGTAGTAGAGTATTAGTAGAGCATTAGTAGAGTATTAGTAGATTATTAGTAGAGTATTAGTAGAGCATTAGTAGAGTATTAGTAGAGTTGTAGTAGAGTATTAGTAGAGTAGTAGAGTATTAGTAGAGCATTAGTAGAGTATTAGTAGAGTAGTAGAGTATTAGTAGAGTAGTAGAGTATTAGAGTATAAGTAGAGTTGTAGTAGAGTATTAGTAGAGCATTAGTAGAGTATTAGTAGAGCATTAGTAGAGTATTAGTAGAGTGGTAGAGTATTAGAGTATTAGTAGAGTTGTAGTAGAGTATTAGTAGAGTAGTAGAGTATTAGAGTATTAGTAGAGTTGTATTAGAGTATTAGTAGAGTAGTAGAGTATTAGTAGAGTAGTAGAGTATTAGAGTATTAGTAGAGTTGTAGTAGAGTATTAGTAGAGCATTAGTAGTGTATTAGTAGAGTGTTAGTAGAGCAGTAGTAGAGTGTTAGTAGAGTATTATTAGAGTGGTAGTAGAGTATTAGTAGACTGTTAGTAGAGTGTTAGTAGAGTATTAGTAGAGTAGTAGTAGTAGTAGAATGTTAGTAGAGTGTTAGTAGAGTATTAGTAGAGTGTTTGTATAATATTTGTAGAGTGTTAGTAGAGTATTAGTAGAGTGTTAGTAGAGTATTAGTAGAGTAGTAGTAGTAGAATGTTAGTAGAGTGTTAGTAGAGTGTTCGTATAATATTAGTAGTGTTAGTAGAGTATTAGTAGAGTGGTAGTAGAGTACTAGTAGAGTGTTAGTAGAGTATTAGTAGAGTGTTAGTAGAGTATTAGTAGAGTAGTAGTAGTAGTAGTGTTAGTAGAGTATTAGTAGAGTGTTAGTAGAGTGTTAGTAGAGTATTAGTAGAGTAGTAGTAGTAGTAGTAGAGTGTTAGTAGAGTATTAGCAGCGTGTTAGTATAGTGTTAGTAGAGTACTAGTAGAGTGTTAGTAGAGTATTAGTAGAGTGTTAGTAGAGTGTTAGTAGAGTAGTAGTAGTAGTAGAGTATTAGCAGCGTGTTAGTATAGTGTTAGTAGAGTATTAGTAGAGTGTTAGTAGAGTAGTAGTAGTAGTAGAGTGTTAGTAGAGTATTAGTAGAGTGTTAGTAGAGTATTAGTAGAGTAGTAGTAGTAGTAGTAGAGTGTTAGTAGAGGATTAGCAGCGTGTTAGTATAGTGTTAGTAGAGTACTAGTAGAGTGTTAGTAGAGTATTAGTAGAGTGTTAGTAGAGTGTTAGTAGAGTAGTAGTAGTAGTAGAGTGTTAGTAGAGTATTAGCAGCGTGTTAGTAGAGTATTAGTAGAGTGTTAGTAGAGTGTTAGTAGAGTAGTAGTAGTAGTAGAGTGTTAGTAGAGTATTAGCAGCGTGTTAGTATAGTGTTAGTAGAGTATTAGTAGAGTGTTAGTAGAGTATTAGTAGAGTAGTAGTAGTAGTAGAGTGTTAGTAGAGTATTAGCAGCGTGTTAGTATAGTGTTAGTAGAGTGTTAGTAGAGTATTAGTAGAGTGTTAGTAGAGTATTAGTATTAGTAGAGTATTAGTAGAGTGTTAGTAGAGTATTATTAGTGGTAGAGTATTAGTAGAGTATCAGTAGAGTATTAGTAGAGTATTAGTAGAGTGTTAGTAGAGTATTAGTAGAGTATTAATGTTATGCTACAGTGTG
Organism: Phoxinus dragarum; assembly: GCA_033366665.1. Classification (NCBI taxonomy): domain Eukaryota; kingdom Metazoa; phylum Chordata; class Actinopteri; order Cypriniformes; family Leuciscidae; genus Phoxinus; species Phoxinus dragarum. The sequence goes on along the minus strand of JARPMJ010001473.1, from coordinate 134,998 downwards.
TCCGTGTGTGTGTAAATCTGTAACTGTCAGAACTGTCTTCAAGCCCCTCATCATGACTGGAGCTCAAGCATCAACACACTCACAACTTCATATCCTTTTTAAAATTATATATATATATTTTTTCACTTTAAAGTGTAACTTTTTCCTATAATCATGTTCTCTGTCTCTTCCCAGTGCTTGTAAGTGTGAGCCGAGGATTCTTCTCCACTAAACAAGTCAGTGAAGTTATGACGAGTTTTCAGTTATTTCTTGGGCTTATGCATAAACATGGCCAGTTACCGAAACATTAAAACCATCCCATGACTTTGATCCCTTTTAACTTTGGGAAGAGTCACATATCTGTCCATTCACAAGACCATCAGAAACCTAAAGAGACACAACCTCTGAGGATTGGAAGATATTCACTTTCTGGGTCTATTTTGTGTCGTATGTTTGTGTTTATTAATGTTGACTGTCAGTTATCATTTATTATTACATGGCTCGGTTAAATTCTAATGTAGAATGCGGTTACTTCTTGATAACACACCGTTGCCATGAAACACAGAGCGTTGCCATGGACACGGTGTTCTTTAGCGGAAGCAATACAATAGTTTTTAAATCAATAAACTCCTTTTTAAATCAATGTCGTGTCAAATTATTGATTTATTTGGTAGGTAGCCATGTAATAAGCAGGATAATGTACAGCGAATACATCAGCCCGTTCGTTATACATGATCCATACAGCTATACAATAATTTTTAAATCAATAAACTTTTTAAATTAATATTTCGTGTCAAATTATATATTTGACACGATACATCAGCCCGTCGGGGGTGCATTCGCTATACATGTTCCCTTACTTAATGTATTCAGCTAATAACTTGTTAGGTCACTGTAATTGTTCCTACAATTTCCCATATCAATACATAATCAAATTACCCAGTTGACACGACTTGCTGTCAGTTTTTTTTTTATAAATGTAAAACTCTAATTAATAAGAGGTTATATTAGAGCAGGTACACTGTAAAAAAATATTTCATGATTTGTTATCACAACTTTTTATCTTCTGTCAAATCAACTTTGATAACTAATGTGTGAAGATAACACACTATTGTGAGTTTCTGTTTATTAAACCATTCTTCTTCATTGTATTAACTCGACATTTTTTATTACAACGAACTCAAAATTTTAAGGCAACAAGGTAACTTGCTTTTTTAAGTTAAACCAACTTTTTTTTTTACAGTGTAGTTGGGAAAAGCATATGAATAATTAATATTAAAACCCCTAATATTTATGAAAATTAACTAATATTAAAAATAAGGTTCTCTGTAACAGCATTATGGTTCTTTATGGAAGCTTATACAAAGTTCAAGTAATCTTATTTAGAAGTATTTCTGTGCTTTAGACACACTGAACACAGGCGTAACTGGAAACCAGTTTATAAAACTGCACTTTAAATAAATGAAAGTTTCACTTTTACAGTGTGTAACCCAGCGCCGGCGTTCTTGGAAAACTTCTCCTTTTGTGTTCCAGGAAAAATAAAAATAAAAGCACATGATTTCAGAACAACTGGAGTGAGTAAAGAGTGATCATTATGCTTTGAAGATCTGAGATGAACATGTGATGAGTTTCTCTTTACGTTATAGCATTGGGAAGATCACATGACACGTTTAAACAGCTTCTAATCCAACAATACCATCTAATGCCAAATTAATCTGAAGTCTGTGAAAGCTGTGAGTGTTTCCGCTGAATCTAGGACGGGCCGGCGTGATCAAAGCGACAGGAACAAGCACATGGCACGCCGAAACCATTCTGCACATGAAGCTGAAAACACTGCCAGGCGAACGCGCGACGCTGGAACTGCTGAAGCGGAGATTTGTGAGTGCCTTCGGAAGGTTTTCAGGCCAGTTACACAGGAAACGTGAAAAACTGCCCTCGATTTATTGTACTAATTGATTTTCCCCCACAGAAACCTTTGCTCAGGAGTGTGTGATTGCAGTGTTTGACTAGAGGGCTGGACGGCTGACGTCTGAAGCTTCAAACCCACGCGGCTCTTCAGCCAGAGTGACAGACGTTATCTAATATCCCGCTGGTTTCTTTCGTGTATACGCTGTTCATATGCCCTGACTTGCAGCAGAACCGCTCTGATTGATATGACGTATTGATTACGAGCACACCTCCAGTAGAGGAGTGTATGCGAAGGCCGTTCTCAGCGCGGCTGGCTGGAGGCCAGAGCGAGTGACACAGCAAGTTTTACGTCCACACGTTCATGAATCATTGATAAAACACACAGGCAGCCAAATCCCACCAAGTGTGTGAGAAGACAGAGAGAGAGAGAGAGAGAGAGAGAGAGGGGAGGGAAAACAGAGCAAGCCAATGGGAATGTGGCAAACTGATAACGCTAAACTTGACTGACCTCGATAAAGCGCTGGACAACTCCTGTAATCAGCCTTACTGCCATCAGACACACTCTATACACCAGTGCGCTGGAGACAGACAGACCGTCAGACAGACAGACA
>JARPMJ010001473.1:102500-125000 GCA_033366665.1 Phoxinus dragarum | reverse complement strand
ATTATGAAAACACACGTGAGCAACGGAGCCGCTTCTCAGCCGCGAGTAAAGCAGAGCAGTGGAAACAGCGCAGGGTGCAAACACACGGGACGGTCTATTTCTGGAGGACATTTTCACACACACGTGTTCACAGAGCCGCTCCATGCTGTATTTTTAGTTTGTAAAGAAATACATAGTGATGTGAGAACTATGCACACAGGAAAGAGCTTTTAAAAGAGGATGTTTTCATGCATTTACTCGGCCTCTCGATGCCTCCACTTTTAAATTTAGAAACATCGCAGGCCAGAAATATATATAGTGAAGGTGTGACAGCGCGGCGCTGTATTGTTCAGCCGTGAGTGAGTTACCCTGGTTGGCTGAACTCATCTTCACGCATTGTTAAGTGACGGGCCGGGAACAACACCAGTTTCTCTTGTGGTCGCACCACTTTTAGTAAAGCCACAGTACGACCTTCCCAAATATAGTTGCTTCTGACCGGTGTTTATCAGACAAACACACATTAAACCGTTCTGGCGGAGAGATTCTTCAGAGAAAGCAGACGCGCGTGGATGTGGTTAGCCACCAGATTTGCATTGTTTTAAAGGATCATCCTGTTGCAAAGTCTTCACATCGACACTTTTCATGAACATCTGCGTGATCATATCTACACTCGCGCTCAGAAGAGGTTCCACAATGTTTCTGAGCAAAAATACAGTAAAACATTATTATAATGTAGATCTGCTGTTCTCTATGTGAATATACAGTAAAGTGTAATTTATTCCTGTGATCAAAGCATCATTACTCCAGTCTTCAGTGTCACATGATCCTCCAGAAATCAGTGTAATATGATGATCAAGACACATTTATGATTATTATCAGTGTTGAACACAGTCATATCTTTGTGGAAACCGTGATGCATTTTATTTTTCAGGATTCTTTGATGATAGAAAGTTCTAAAGAATTATAAATTATTATTATTACATTATAAATGTCTTTACTGCACGCTTGATCAATAAAAGTATTAATGTTTAAAAGGAAGAAAGAGAGTGTAGCACACACACCATGAGGAGCTCTCGGCGTGTGTGTGTGTGTGTGTGTGCGATGTCTCATCTAAACCACAGATGTCGAGTGTGTGGGAAATGTGAGCACCTGAGATGTCTAGGTCACCCACTCAAATGATTATTCTTATTGAGACATATCTTTCTGCCCATACATATTTCTGCCACAGTGGAAACTTGCCGAGGGTTTGCGGTCGAAGTGTCAGACGTTCAGAGGCATTTTCAGATGATCTGCATGTCTAGAACAAATTTGATGTTCGATGTTCTAAATTTGTCAGAATGACTGGAAGAGAGTCTTGTCTTCAGGGTATTAATGCATCTTTTCTATCAAACGTGTGTGTGTGTGTGTGGTGTGTGCGTGTGTGTGTGTGTGTGTGTGTGTGTGTGTGTGTGTGTGTGTTTGTGTGTGTGTGTGTGTGAGTGCTTTTGTTTATATTACATTGTGGGAACCAAATGTCCCCACAAGGATAGTAAAACCTGAAATCACCTCCATTGTGGGGACCAGCCAGCGGTCCCCATGAGGGGAACGGGTTAATAAACATACTAAATTATATTTTTTTGAAAATGTAAAAATGCAGAATGTCTCCTGTGATGGGCAGGTTTAGGGATAGGGGCAGTGTAAGGTGTGTGTGTGTGTGTGTGTGTGTGATGGGCAGGTTTAGGGATAGGGGCAGTGTAAGGGGATAGAATATACAGTTTGTACAGTATAAAAACCATTACGCCTATGGAATGTCCTCACAAGGATAGCAAAACACCCTTGTGTGTGTGTGTGTGTGTGTGTGTGTGTGTGTTTGTGTGTGTGTGTGTGTGTGAGTGTGTGTGTGTGTGTGTGTGTGTGTGTGTGTGAGTGTGAGTGTGTGTGTGTGTGTGTGTGTGTGTTTGTGTGTGTCTGTGTGTGTGTGTGTGTGTGTGTGTGTCTGTGTGTGTGTGTGTGTGTGTGTGTGTGATGGTTAAAGATCTGAGCTGGAAAGTGTAAAGCGGTGAGTTTGACCCATTGAGCTCCGGCTGATCGTGATTGTGTGTGATCATCCCGACTCTAAACCCTGAACAAGCAATGTCTCACAACACACACACACACACACACACACACACACACACACACACACACACACACACACACACACACACACACACACACACACACACACTCGCACCTGCACACACACACCTTTTTAGATCGAAAAGATTCTTAATGTTTTTAAAAGAGTTTCTTCTGCTCACCAAAACTGTATTATTTGATTCAAAATACAAAAAAAAAAAAAACAATAATATTGTGTAATATTATTATAATGTAAATCATCAGTTCTCTATGTGAATATACAGTAAAGTGTAATATATTCCTGTGATCAAAGCTGAGTTTATCATCATTACTCCAGTCTTCAGTGTCACATGATCCTCCAGAAATCAGTGTAATATGATGATCTGATGATCAAGACACAGTTATGATTATTATCAGTGTTGAAAACAGTTCATATTTCTGTCGAAACTGATATATTTTATTTTTCAGGATTCTTTGATCAATAGAAAGTTCAAAAGAACAGCATTTATTTAAAATAGAATCTTTTGTAACATTATTAATGTCTTTACTGTCACTTTTGATAAATTTAAATCATACTTGATGAATAAAAGTTGATTTATTTTATTTATTTCCCCAAAAAAATAAATAACATTTCTTACTGCCCCCAAACTTTTGAACGGTAGTGTTTAATGTTACAAAAGCTTTATATTTCAGATTAATGCTGTTCTTTTCAACTGTCTATTCATCAAAGAATCCTGAAATAAAAATGTAAAGAATCCTTTTTAACATTAATAATAATCATAAATGTGTCTTGATCATCAGATCATCATATTACACTGATTTCTGGAGGATCATGTGACGCTGAAGACTGGAGTAATGATGATAAATTCAGCTTTGATCACAGGAATAAATTACACTTTACTGTATATTCACATAGAGAACTGATGATTTACATTATAATAATATTTCACTGTTTTACTGTATTTTGTATTCAAATAAACACAGCATTGGTGAGCAGAAGAGACTCTTCTAAACATTAAAGATCTTCCCGATCCCAGAGTTCTGACTGGTAGTGTGTTCAGCTGGACGTTTGATGGCATATGTGTTGTTAGTGTGTGAAGTGTGTGTGAAGTGTGTGTACCTTGCACCCCTCGCAGGCGTGCACCCCGTAGTGGAAGCCCGAGGCCTTGTCTCCACACACACGGCACTCGATGTTCAGCGCCGAGGCCGACGGGTCTTCGTGAGCTTTGGAGAACGGCGCGCTGCTCTCGGCAAACTGAGGAGGAGACTCGGGCTCGAGCTTGATCAGGTCTGAACACAGCAGGGTTACAAACACACTTATCAAACACACTTATCAAACACACGTATTAAACACACTTATTAAACAGAAAACAGTCATATTACAGTGAAACTAAAAGGGTTGAATGAATAGTTCACTCAATAATTCAAAATACAGTTTGGAATAGTTCAGATTTCTTAATGTTTCTAAACGAGTCTCTTCTGCACACCGAGGCTGCATTATTTAATCAAAAATACAGTCTTTTTTAAATATATATATTATTAGAATGTAAATCTGCTGTTTTCTATGTGAATATATAGTAAAGTGTCATTTATTCCTGTATGTTTCTTGAGCATCAAATCATCATGTTAGAATGATTTATTGATTGATTTATTAGAATGATTGATTTATGACTATATATTCACACAGAAAACAGCTGATTTACATTGGAATAATATTTTACTGAATTTTTAAATCAAATAAATGCAGTGCTGGTGAGCAGAAGAGACTCTTCCAGAAACATAATCTTAATGATCCCAGACTTGTTGTTTTTATTTTGAGTGAACTGTCCCTTTAACTTCTCCCAGCATCACTCAAGAGTTTCCTACACAGTAAAAAACGTTGGGTTATTTTTTAACCCAAACGTTGGGTTACACATATTGGGTCACTATATTGGGTCATTTTTAAATCGTTGGGTAATTTCTAGTATTAACCCGGCTGTTTGGTTAAATACATATGTTGTATGTACATTTGTGTATTTTTAATTTATGTATGTAATTTTGTATATTTACATTAAATTCTAGACTCCCCAATGGAGTTTGTAATTTAAATATATATTTGTTGAGACATATTTATTGTTTTTTACAAATAAACAATCTGTATTTGAAAACAGTGTATTTAATCCATTACAATAATGTCATAAATAAAAATAAATAGTTAACTTACAGTAACTGTTGGGTGTTAAAACTGCTAAAATAACCCAACAGTTGGGAAGGTGCTGCTATGCCAGCCCATAGTTGGGTTACTCGTTGGGTTATCTTTAACCCAGCATTACTAAGTGAATGAGTAATGAGTGAGTGTCGTACTCTGTACTCTATAGCAGCCCATAGTTGGGTTACTAGTTGGGTTATCTTTAACCCAGCATTACTAAGTGAGTGAGTAATGAGTGAGAGTGCCGTACTCTGTACTCTATAGCAGCCCATAGTTGGGTTACTCGATGGGTTATCTTTAACCCAGCATTACTAAGTGAATGAGTAATGAGTGAGTGTCGTACTCTGTACTCTATAGCAGCCCATAGTTGGGTTACTCGTTGGGTTATCTTTAACCCAGCATTACTAAGTGAGTGAGTAATGAGTGAGAGTGCCGTACTCTGTACTCTATAGCAGCCCATAGTTGGGTTACTCGTTGGGTTATCTTTAACCCAGCATTACTAAGTGAGTGGGTAATGAGTGAGAGTGCCGTACTCTGTACTCTATAGCAGCCCATAGTTGGGTTACTCGTTGGGTTATCTTTAACCCAGCATTACTAAGTGAGTGAGTAATGAGTGAGAGTGCCGTACTCTATACTCTGTAGCAGCCCATAGTTGGGTTATCTTTAACCCAGCATTACTAAGTGAGTGAGCTCAGCGAGTCCCCATGACATTATACACCCCCGCTACCTAAAGCAGATAATTGATACTGTAGGACCAGGGCTTGTATCTTTACTTAATAACTGTCTGAAAGCAGGGGTTATCCCTGAGAGCTTAAAAATGGCCACAGTCACCCCTGTATTAAAAAAACCTACACTGGATCCTACCATTTTGGCAAATTTTCGGCCTGTGTCTGTTCTACCTTTTATCTCTAAGGTGATGGAAAAAATCGTCTCTCTGCAACTTCAATCGTTTTTAACTAATAATCACATCTATGAGACCTTCCAATCAGGTTTTAAAACATTGCATAGTACGGAAACGGCCCTTGTTAAAGTCCTAAATGACATTTTAATGGCTACTGACTCGGGAGATTCTGTTATTTTAGTTATGTTAGATCTGTCCTCAGCCTTCGACACCGTCGATCATGAAATTCTCATATCTCGGTTGGAGTCCCATGTGGGACTTGGAGGAACGGTCTTAAAGTGGTTCAAATCTTTTTTAACCAATAGAACTTTTTCAGTTAAAATAGGAAACTCAAATTCATCATCGCGCAAGCTAACCTGTGGTGTGCCGCAGGGGTCTGTTCTTGCACCTACTCTTTTCTCTCTTTATCTGCTTCCCTTGGGATCTATCTTTAGGAAACACAACGTTTCTTTTCATTGCTACGCTGATGATATGCAAATCTATCTGCCTCTGACCTCTGATAATGAGCATGCTCTTAATTGTTTATCCACATGTCTGGACGACGTAAAATCATGGCTCTCAAAAAATTTCCTTTTTTTAAATTCAGATAAAACGGAAGCCATTGTTTTTAGCCCCTCCGAAACCAGTAGACAAAACTCACAAAATTTAGAAATCTCAAACCTGAGTACCTCATCCCAAGTGCGTAATCTAGGTGTGATGATTGATAATAGTCTGAAATTTGACAGGCAAATTGCCTCTGTAGTGGGCTCTAGCTTCTTCTATCTACGCTCTCTCTCCAAAATTAAATCTTTTCTCTCTAACGCCTCTTTAGAGGTTGCTGTCCATGCCTTCATAACATCGAGGCTGGACTATTGCAACTCTCTATATTATGGTGTTGCTAAGACTCAAATTTCACGCCTACAAGTCGTTCAAAACGCAGCAGCGAGATTTCTGAAGGGATGTAAAAAGTTTGAGCATGTTACACCCCTTCTGAGATCCCTACATTGGTTACCGGTTCAGTATAGAGTTGAATACAAAATTCTATTGCTGGTCTACAAATCATTAAACAATCTTGCACCATTATACCTGTCGGACCTACTTCACTTATACACCCCCAAGCGTGGACTGAGATCGGTAAACAAATTCCTTCTTCAGATTCCCAGAACCCGCTTAAAAAATAGGGGAAATAGAGCGTTTGAAGTAGCGGGCCCCACGTTGTGGAACAAACTCCCAATCGAAATTAAAATGGCCTCCTCCTTATCTGAGTTTAAATCTGCTCTGAAAACTCATCTGTTTTATTTAGCTTTTAATGTGTAATTGGATGTTGTACTCACTGATCCTAAGTGACCCTTGTTTGTTTTATTGTATATTTTATTGCAATTTTTGTACAGCACTTTGGTCGGTTGTCAGCCGGTAGTAAATGTGCTCTATAAATAAACGGAACTTGAAAAAATAAACGGAAGTGAGTAATGAGTGAGAGAGGAGTACTCTGTACTCTATAGCAGCCCATAGTTGGGTTATCTTTAACCCAGCATTACTAAGTGAGTGGGTAATGAGTGAGTGCCGTACTCTGTACTCTATAGCAGCCCATAGTTGGGTTACTCGTTGGGTTATTTTTAACCCAGCATTACTAAGTGAGTGGGTAATGAGTGAGTGCCGTACTCTGTACTCTATAGCAGCCCATAGTTGGGTTACTCGTTGGGTTATCTTTAACCCAGCATTACTAAGTGAGTGGGTAATGAGTGAGTGCCGTACTCTGTACTCTATAGCAGCCCATAGTTGGGTTACTCGTTGGGTTATCTTTAACCCAGCATTACTAAGTGAGTGGGTAATGAGTGAGTGCCGTACTCTGAGACTGGTGCGCTCTGTATCCGCTCTCCTCCGCGGTGAAGCTGCTCTCGTGAGATCTGTAGATGCTCTCCTGAGTCCTGAAGTTCTCCTGAGTCCTGTAACTGTACATGTGTGTGAGATCCATCATGTGTGGCGGTTCGTTCTGCGGACTCGGCTCGTACTCGATGCCGGAGATGCTGGTGTAGTCCAGCGTGGAGAACGGCTTCATGTCCAGCGAGTGCGAGCTGTCGTCGAGTTCCTCCAGCTCCAGAGCGCTCAGGCCGAATCCCACGGGCCAGGCGAACGTCTGCGTGTCCACCATATCTGCCGAACACAGAGCCACTGCAGAATGAGGCCAAAGGCAAACAACATCAACAACATCAGCACACAACCATTCTCAGACTCAGAGTTTTCCCCAGATACATCAGGATACGTGCGTCACTGCTTTCTGTGATTTTGGCCCAAACACAATAGATACTGGACTGAACATCCCTGTGTAATGTTCCTCTGGTGCTCTTCGTGAGGTTTATCTAAAGGTTTATCTAAAGATCTCATTACACCTTAAAATAAAGTGTAACACACTTTTTTAGTGTCTTTGTAACACGTTACATGTAGTTACTGTAGAAATAACTATACATACAAGTATATGCAAGAACCCTAAACCAACCCCTAACCCTACAGTAAGTACATGTAGTTATTTTTTATTACTCAGCACTTAAATATAGAATTACACTGTAACAATGACACCTTAAAAAGGGTTACACTTTATTTTAAGGTGTCATTATTACAGAGTAATTATATATTTAAGTACTGAGTAAATATTAAGCAACTACATGTACTTACTGTAGGGTTAGAGTTTGGTTGAGGGTTAGTTGCGTGTAATTATGCATAATTTACTGTTACTATGATAAGTAAATGTAACAAGGACACTGCAAAATAAAGTGTTACCAAATAAAGTGTAACCGTTTAATGTGCCCTTGTTACAATGTAATTACACAAATAAGACACTCTAAAAAATGCTGGGTTGTTTCAACCCAATTTTGGGTCAAATAAGGACAAACCCCAAACATTGGGTTAAAAATGTAGTTAAAATTTTTTACCCAACGGCTGGGTTTGTCCATATTTGACCCAAAATTGGGTTGAAACAACCCAGCATTTTTTAGTGTATGCTACTTCTGCTGGATTTAATATGTTTAGTGATTTATGCTGTGTGATTTGATTTAGATTTCCATGATTATGTGTTTATGATGAACATGGACAGTCTGAATCTCCACATGTATATGATCGATTAAATGGTTAATTATTGTGCCTGTAAACACAAATGCAGAGTTTTGTACAGGATACCAGCGCATGCGAAACCCTCGAGTGTGTTCAGAGGAAACATTCATTCACAGAGATCAAGGTCAAAGGGCCGCGAGTGCTCGAAGCGCTTATGAAGAGTCAACACCTCAGATATCAGGCATCAGAAGACGGCTCCGACCAAACTCGACGTGTGAACAGGCAGCAGATCAGACTGACAAGGGAACCGGTCGTGTAAATGTGTGTGTAGATGAAGCTACAGTAAACATGCCAAAGAGTTATGAGGCACATCATCCACACGGCCATTAGCCAGCACTGAACCATCTCTGTGTTCTTCTACACACACTGATGCTTTATTTATCCCTGTAAAGCGGCTTTGAATCTGTACTGTAAAAAGCGCTGTATAAATAAAGCTGAAGTGTTAATTGTGTCGGTTATTCAATCTTGAAAAGATGCTGAGATAACTACAGTATTTACCAGAAAAGTGTGTATGCTTTCAAAACACTGGTGTGTTTGTTTGAGCATCACGAGCGGAACGCTTTAGTCTTCTGGAAACCCGTTTGTTGTTTTCAATATTTTCTCTTCTGCTAATAGTGGAGGAGTTATTCTCTGTATCAGTGTCAGTGAAACGCCTCCACTGTAGTCTCGAGTTTCTTCCTCATTATAATAATTAATGCGCAGAATAAAGGGGTGGGGCCTGGTTGAGTTAGTCAGTAGTGTGTTAAACTGGCGGTTATGGTAAGGGGCGGGACATTTCCCAAACACACTCGAAGCGCTCGACCAATCACAACACACTGCTCCAGCCGACCAATCAGAGCACAGTAGTCCCTTTCTTAAAGAGGCCATATTGTCATAATGTTTACAGCCCGTGTGGCAGCTCTCGAGTCCCGGTCCAACACCATATTAAAGCATTTGGACTTGTTCATAGAAAATAAGTTCTTGGACTGCACTGTTTATACACAGTAAAAAAACGTTGGGTTACACATATTGGGTCACTATGTTGGGTTATTTTCCAAAAATGTTGGGTCATTTTTTAAAATCGTTGGGTCATTTAATATAACCCAATGCATTGCGTTAAAATATAAGTTGGGAAGGTGCTATACCAGCCCATAGTTGGGTTACTCGTTGGGTTATCTTTAACCCAGCATTATTAAGTGAGTGTGTAATGAGTGAGAGTGCAGTACTCTACTCTATAGCAGCCCATAGTTGGGTTTAGGTTCCCAAACACACTCGAAGCGCTCGACCAATCACAACACACTGCTCCAGCCGACCAATCAGAGCGCAGTGTGCTTTTCAGAAGGAGGGGCTTCATAGAGACAGGAAGTGAACAGAGCGTTACTGACAGACTGGGAAGAGAGGAGCCGCAACAATGGAGAATATGAGGACAATAATCAACATTCAAGCAGGAGAACATGTTCTAGTCGAGCCTGAACTACAGCAAGAGTGTGAAATGGCCTTTTTAAAGAAACTTAAAGGGATATTTCACCGAAAAAATGTAAATCCTGTCATTATTTACTCACCCTCAAGTTGTTTTAAACCTGTATGCATTTCTTTTTTCTGCTGAACACTAAAGAAGATATATTTCTTATACCCCACCCCCGCAAAACTTTCAAAACAAACTTTCTTCAAAATATCTTCCTGTTATATATATTTATATATAAAAAAAATTCAACGTTGTATTTATTGATTTTACAAACATTTACATTAAAACAAGCACAGAAAAAATAATATACAAATAAAAATAAATATTTACAATAAAAATAAAAATGTATAAAAAACAAAAAACAAACAAAAAAACAACAACATCTATACTACACAAACGTTGAGACAATGGTACATTAATATCATAACATGGTGAATGTTATACCTGGTTACACAGAAAATAAACTATTTGGTTCAGCTTCCTTCAAAAATTCTATAAAGGGGTTCCATACTTTGAAAAATTTTCCAGGTTTTCCCTTAACAATATATGTGAGTTTCTCCAAAGCCAAACAACCAGACAATTCCTGTAACCATTGTTTAAAATTTGGAATTTCTGTGTTTTTCCAATGACGAGCAACTACAAGTTTTGCTTGTAATAAACAGAAGGTCAACATTTTCTTAACAGAGTTAGTTAAAGTGCAAGTTACAGGGAAAATATTAAATATACAAAGTTTAGGATTTATATATTTATATAAATACATGTGCTTACAAGGCATACTCAGACATGCAAATCATCTTTCGCTCCACAACTGACCTATTTATGTAGTTATCGCTTCAGTGCTTCTGTCTTATACTGGATTTCACCCTGAGATGATGTTCGTGCATGACAGGTTTTCTGTGTATAATTCAAGCACAGGTTTAGCTGTAAAACTGTCCTCAATAGCCGGCCAATCCCTTGTAGGCGTTGTGTTACAATGTTTGTAGAGTCACCTGCCTGTAAAATGGATGTTTAGTGTACGTTTTAAAACACGTATGCGTTATGAAACCCTTTGAAATGCCAGAACCTGTACATTTTTAAGACACAGGCTCTTCAGGTTTTACACGTGCCAAATATAGACCACAATACAAATTCAGAGATAAACTTCCACTGAGAAAAGATTGAAGTTGATAACGAACCGAAGTCTAACACGGTTAACCCATCAGTTCATTCCTCTATCGACCCAGTGCCGCTTTTTATATAATCAAGGTTGATGGTTGTGTAAAACCACACGTCTGAAATCTTCCACAAAAGCGTCAGTATCTGTAACAAAAAATGGCTTTTCATGGATAAAACCTACAATTGGCACAGATTAAGCAGTTCTGGTCTTGTCCGGATGACACAAAGGGGTTTAATGTACAGTTTTCACACCCAGAAATCTCTCATCACCAGAGACTGGAGCGGCAGCTTTTAGCTCATGCTGAACACGACAGCAGAGACGCGAGCGCTTGGACACATTCCCAACGGCTTCCCAAAAATACCGATCGGAATGCGATCGCCCCGGCGATCACCCCTCGACCAATTGTGTTTTGTCAGGAGGGAGAGACTTTTCTTCCTATAGTGAGCTGAAGATCTCTATTCTTAGTAAAGTTTCCGTTCAGAACGTGCCCGTTTAGAAATGTGGTAAACATCATTTGCTCTAGTTGGCAAGTGTCAGAAATTGGCTTTAGTGAGACAAACTCTCCTACACTTGTCCTCTGACTCAAGTGGTTGAAAACCTAGAGATATTTTGGTTGAAACCACAAGCCCATCGAAATATAAGGTCAAACCTGTATTGTTTTTTTCCACCACAGTGTTTTTCTACGATTGTGAATATATGAGCAGATGATCACCAGCCAGCACTTGCAGATCTACAGTACGCGACTCTGAGAAGCGTTTCATTGGCCAGAAGTGTTTGCACCGATATGACGTCTGAGTTGGACATAACAATACATGACAGATTGTCAAGTTAATGCCTTATATCTGAACAAAAGACAACAAACACCACGTGAATGCACACATCCAGCGCTGCGTCCTTCAGCCAAGTCTGATCTTGCAGTGAATGTCAGACCAACCTTACTCTAGTCGTTGGTTTAAATTGATGTATTTCGGTGGATTCAGTGATGTTGAGTAATATTTCAGAAAAGGTCATTTAGACTTTCTATTTTTTTCTCTGTCTAGAGAACGACACGCACACTAAAGCTTCATTAACTCTCACTTAATGATGTTGGGTTAAAAATGACCCAACGAGTAACCCAACTTAGCACCTTCCCAACTATAAAATAAAAATAAACAGTTAAATTAACTGGTTAACTCAACTGGCTTTTAACCAAACGCATTGGGTTAAAAGTAAAACAACAGTGAAGTTAACTATTTATTTTTATTTATGACATTATTTTAATACATAAAATACACTTTGTTTTCAAATAGAGATGGTTTATTTGTATCACTCTAAAAAAATGCTGGGTTGTTTCAACCCAATTTTGGGTGAAATATGGACAAACCCAGCCATTGGGTTACATTTTTCAATTACATTTTTAACCCAATGTTTGGGTTTGTCCATATTTGACCCAAAATTGGGTTGAAACAACCCAGCATTTTTTAGAGTATATATTTAAATTACAAACTAAATATTGGGAAGTCTAGAATTTAATTATACACTCTAAAAAATGCTGGGTTGTTTCAACCCAATTTTGGGTCAAATATGGACAAACCCAAACGTTGGGTTAAAAATGTAAGTTAAAAATGTAACCCAACGGCTGGGTTTGTCCATATTTGACCCAAAATTGGGTTGAAACAACCCAGCATTTTTTAGAGTGTAATTGTGTACATAAATTCAAAATACACAAGTGTACATACAAATAATGTATTTAACCAAACAGCCGGGTTATTACTATAAATTACCCAACGATTTAAAAAATGACCCAATATAGTGACCCAATATGTGTAACACAGCAGTTGGGTTAAAAAAATAACCCAAGATTTTTTATTGTGCATTATACCACTGTGTTTTGGTGACTAAACAGTTTATTTTACAGTGTTCTTATTACACGTTACATGTCCTTACTACAGTAATAACAGCAAATTACACATAATTACATGCAACAGACACTAAACCAAACCCTAGGGTACATTTTTACATTACATTTTTAACCCAACGTTTGGGTTTGTCCATATTTGACCCAAAATTGGGTTGAAACAACCCAGCATTTTTTAAAGTAGGATTAAGGTTTGATTTAGCAATATTAATAAACTACATGCATGTAATATATATATTAATTGCATGTTTATTAATATTGCTCAGTACTTAAATGCATGCTTGCACTGTAAAATAAAGTGTACCCAAAGTTAGTGTTATATTCAGATGTCAGAAAGTCAAGCAGAGCCTTCTGTTATGTGAAATCTTCCACAGGGACACGATTGCAACAGGACTGTGATGTTTTTCACTGATATTTCCTAAGAACATCAAATAAACGCCAAGCCAGAAAAGAATGAGGCCACAACACTTTCACATGTTCCTCTAACAAACGCCTCGAGCAAGAACCCGTGCCTAAAACATCCCCCAAAATACTTACTTAAGCATCCAAATAATCAATCAAACGTTCAGTGTTGTTTTAACCCAATTTTGGGTCAAATATGGACATACCCAAATGTTGGGTTAAAATGTAATTTACGAATTTAACCCAACGGCTGGGTTTGTCCATATTTGATCCAAAGTTCAGTTGAAACAACCCAGCATTCTGTGATAAACAAGCTGCTAAATTCATCAAATTGAACTAAAGTTGAAACCATTAGTTTGAGTTTGAGGCGCCGGTACGGTGACCGTACCCTTTCTTCTGCGAGGGCAGGAAGTGATGAAAGCTCACTAGTGTTCAAGTGTTCTACAGACTCGCATGCGCTGTTTGAAGAGCTTGGCATTACACGGAGGAGAGATTACCAGAAGAACCCGCTCGACCACATTCATCCTCCAGGCTTCTGCTTCTGCTTCCTCCAAGCTTTCCCAGTGGAGATCCAGCGCTCGATAACACTTCTCCACGCCTGATAAAGGGTGTAACTCTCGTTTTCACAGCTTCTGGAGATGCGTACAGTATTTCTCTATCATCAGCGTGATTATATGGAAATGCCTTTTGGTACAAACGTGTTTCGGTCTTGTGTGAGCAAAAATGAAACTCCTTTCATGACTTACTCTCTTGGTAATTTCTGTGAAACACAAAAGAAAATGTGTTTGCAGTTTCTGCCATTAGAAGAGGCCTAATATTCCTCCGCAGTCGCTCTCACATATTAATATATTAATCTGCGATGTGAACACAAGCCGGTTTTGAGAGTGAATGAAACCACGGCGGTGTGAAAAGATCGTTCAAAACTTGACATTTTTAAACACACTGTTAGAAAAAAAACAGTGCCAGTAATTTTCTCGCAAGAAATATTCTGTTAAATTCACAGACATTTCCTTAAACCCTAAACCATAGGGATATATATATATATATATAGGTCAATATTTGTCATTTTTAATGATCGTCGACCGTCAGCATTCAGCAAATACACATTTATATCACGTAAAGAAGCCTTTGAATATGTAATAAACACACTTGTGAAGTGTGCTTTTCTAGACGAGTTTAGATCTAGATTAGATTTAGATTCTAGAGTTTATATCATGAGTTTAGCTCTAGATTAGATTTAGATTCTAGAGTTTAGATCATGAGTTTAGCTCTAGATTAGATTTAGATTCTAGAGTTTAGATCATGAGTTTAGATCTAGATTAGATTTAGATTCTAGAGTTTATATCATGAGTTTAGCTCTAGATTTATTCCCATTAAAAGCTCTACGTGAACACACACACTACCCAGAAAAAAAGTTGAACGATGAATTTTAACGTTTTTAATACGCCCATGCCATATAGTTTACTTCTGTTTTTATCCATATTCTTCATTTCTTTATTTGTGCAAAAACACTAGAATCATGAAGTTTCCATCTTAGTATAAATCTATTTTATTTATCAAGTTCAAATGATTTTTTATTTGTTAATTTTCAATGGATTTCATTGTCATTCTGCATTTCCAGAAAGCATGTATAATAATGTGTAATAATGTAATAACTCATGCCAGTTCTGAGTGTGAATGAAAACATGAATGTCCATTTTTTACAGAACAAATACCAACATTTTTTGTAAAAAAATCAAAAATACAAAATCAAGAAGTTCCATCTAATTTTTCTAATTTAGTCAATATTATGTACAATATTAATAAATGTTATCCCTATTTGGTAACACTTTATTTTATGTTCGTGATACAGAGTAATTACTTAATTAATTACTTAGTAGTGGACGTTGTAATAACATGTAATTAACATGTAAGTAAGTTACAGTATGAACAGCTGTACTTACAGATTGTGATTATGCACATGTAATAATCAGACACTGTTACACATTTAACAAGCCGAGTCGGATAAGGTTTATAGATACACATGAAGTGCACTTAAGTACAGTCTTGATACACTTTATTTTACACAGCTTATCCCTGTGTAATATCATGTCATTTTAATGTAATTAAGAAGCTACTGCATGTTTTTAAGCTGTGAACTAGTGGGCTAATTAAGATAGATAAGGTATGTAGATACACATGAAGTGCACTTAAGTACAGTCTTGATACACTTTATTACGTGTAATGCTACAGAATGTACAAAATTACCACAGTGTAAAAAAATATTTCATTATTTGTAATCACAACTTTTTATCTTTTGTCAAATCAACTTAGATTATTAATGTAGTTCAGACAACATCATATTTTGAGTTTCTATTGATTAAACCAATCTCCTTCTTTGCATTAACTACATTTTTTAATTTCAATAAACTCAAATTTGAAAGGCAACCACGTAACTTTCTTTTGTAAGTTAATCCAACAATATAGTTTTATAGTGCATGTGTAACTGCAGGCTTTTCCCGACCTCAGTGGCCTAACATATTTAACTTGTTGTTACATTGTGTAGTACTAGTGCTTTCTAACATAATTACACTGTATATAAGCTACGTAATATAAAGTGTATCAAGACTGTACTTAAGTGCACTTCATGTGTATCTATAAACCTTATCCGACTCGGCTTGTTATATGTGTGTGACAGTATCTGATTATGCATAATCACAATCTGTAAGTACAGCTGATCATAACTAACTTACATGTTATTACAACGCCCACTACTAAGTACTTAATTAAGTTATTAC
This sequence comes from Phoxinus dragarum, assembly GCA_033366665.1. NCBI lineage: Eukaryota > Metazoa > Chordata > Actinopteri > Cypriniformes > Leuciscidae > Phoxinus > Phoxinus dragarum. Next base: position 109,072 of record JARPMJ010001473.1, on the reverse strand, counting down.
TCTGTATCACGGACACCGTAAAATAAAGTGTTACCCTGTGTGTCCTTGTTACATTGTAATACACTCTAAAAAATGCTGTGTTGTTTCAACCCAATTTTGGGTCAAATATGGACAAACCCAAACGTTGGGTTAAAAATGTAATTTAAAAATATAACCCAACAGCTGGGTTTGTCCATATTTGACCCAAAATTGGGTTGAAACAACTCAGCATTGTTTAGTGTGTATACATTTAAGTACTTATATAATTGTACTATATGATTAGGGTTTGGTTTAGGGTTAATTGTAATTATGCACAATTTATTGTCATTACTACAGTAAGTACATAAAAGTACGTAGTACACAAATAAAGTGTTACCAATATAAATCTCAGAAACTGTTATGAGTTGTTACTATCTTTCAATAAATTATAGTGTAATTTCATCTTTACATTCGCCACCAGCTCTCTAAGATATCATATCAATATTGCTCGTTTGAGGGAATAATAACGATGCTCATGTCCTTTAATCTACAGAAGTCCAGTCAGCTTTATTACATTATTATATTTAGTGTTTTAAAGCAGCTTTACAGAGATGACAGGAAAATAATGCAAGAGTTTGTGTCTAGAAGAGAATAGCGTAAGGAAGTTCAGTGATGCTTCATTTCTGTTGTAAAAAAGTTATTAATTTAGTTCATTTATATACAGTCAAACCTAAATATATTCATAAACCTTCAACATTATCAGTTTATTCGCTGTAGTTTAGAAAATGGTGATAAAATATGAGCAGAACTCAGTTGATATTTGACAGGTTTTGTCCATCCTTCTGTTAGACTGTGTCTCTCTCACACACACACACACACACACACACACACACACACACACACACACACTCACACTCACACTCACACACACACACACACACACACACACACACACACACACACACACACACACTCACACACACACACACACACTCACACACACACACACACACTCACACACACACACACACACACACACACTCACACTCACACACACACACACACACACTCACACTCACACTCACACTCACACACACACACACACTCACACTCACACTCACACACACACACACACACACACACACTCACACTCACACTCACACACACACACTCACACACACACACACACACACTCACACACACACACACACTCACACACACACACACACTCACACACACACACACTCACACTCACACTCACACACACACACTCACACACACACACACACTCACACACACACACACTCACACACACACACTCACACACACACACACTCACACACACACTCACACACACACACACTCACACACACACACACTCACACACACACACTCACACACACACTCACACACACACACACTCACACTCACACTCACACACACACACACACACACACACACTCACACTCACACTCACACTCACACACTCACACACTCACACTCTCACTCTCTCTCTCACACACACACACACACACACACACACACACACACACACACACACACACACACACACACACACACACACACACACACACAGGTTTTGTCCGTCCTTCTGTTAGACTGTCTCACACACACACACACTGAACACACACACACACACACACACACACACACGAATTATGTTGAATATCTGTCAGCTGGTAAATGTAACTACACAATTAGATAATATCAGTTTAGCTCAACCAGTGACCAAGCAATGCTTCATTGTGTTCAGTGAGTGTGTGTGTGTGTGTGTTCAGTGTGTGTGTAAAAAGAGCATTAGCAGTTACACACACACACTTCAGCAGAACATGACCAGCTCACAGTGTCCGGATCAGTGTTAGTCGCTTGATGAAGTATTGTTGTGTGTAATATGTCAGTTTACTGTATTCTGCTCTCCTCACGCACAGAACTGCACGATACGCAGTGTCCCGCACACACTCGTGGAACACACCACAGTCTGCCTGTGTGTGCAGGTGCTGTGCAGTGCGTCTGCTCAACACTTTCCTCAGAAGGAGTGTGTGGGAGTGTGTAGGAGTGTGTGGTGGGCAGAGAACCAGCTCGACCTCAAAGCTCGCCGTGACCTCTGACCTCTCGCTATGAGTGTCAGACAGTCTGGACGCCCACTCGGCTACTACTGCTATTGCGCGGCACACATGTGCCACTGATGCACGTTACACACATCTCTCACACACACACACACACTGGCATGAGTCCCGCACGCACGGCACGGGTGAACCCTGATTTATTCTTCTGACGAGTTCATAGATGAGCGCGGGGGATTTCTGCAGAAACCACAGAACTCTGATGACACTTTACAATAAAGCTCATTAACATCAACTAATACTGCACTTACACATCTGTGCTCATGCTCACATTTACTAACACTTTATTAAAACATTAGTGAATGCTCTGTGAACTAACATGAACACAATGAACAGCTGGATTTATATTAACATTAACAAAGATTAATAAATACAGTAACAATGTATTGCTCAAGGTTAGTTTATGTTAGTTAATACATTACCTAATGTTAACTAATGGACCTTATTGTAAAGTGTTATCTATAATGCATATGATCATTCAATCTCTCAACGTAGACTATGAGGAATGAATGAGGTACGAACTGAAATATTCCTGAAAGCACCAAAAATGACATTAGAAACATAAAGGAACATAAAAGTAAGTAAACCAAAAATGTAAGTTTTGTAATCATACTTGACATTAGAAACATAAAAGATATGTGTTGTTGATAATGGAAGTCAATAGTAACCAGAATGGTTTGATTACGTATATTCTTCAAAGCATCTTCTTACTGTATTTTGGAGAAGTGGTTGTACAGGTTTGGAGAAACATGGGAACGTTCTCCCAGGAACGGTAATAAAATGTTCGTTCAACGTTATTTGGAATGTAACGTTTTTTTTTAAATGTATCTAGTTTTAGAACTTTCAGAGAACATTCAAAAGTAACATTCCCATAGTGTTTGAAGAATGATACGATGAAATGTTCCCTTAACGTTCACATAACCAAGAAAAAACAAATGCTTTTAAAATCTAACGGGAACGTTCTTAGAACATATTCTTAAAAATGATTACATGAACAATCATTGGACTCTTTTGTAACATTATTAATGTCTTTACTGTCACTTTTGATCAATTTAAATCATACTTGATGAATAAAAGTATTGATTTATTTTATTTATTTACCCCCCCCCCCCCCCCAAAAAAAAATTAAATTCTTACTGACCCCAAACTTTTGAACGGTAGTGTTTATTAATGTTACAAAAGCTTTATATTTCAGATTAATGCTGTTCTTTTTAACTTTCTACTCAAAGAATCCTGAAATAAAAATGCAAATAATAATTTTAGCACTGATAATAATCATAACTGTGTCTTGATCATCAGATCATCATATTACACTGATTTCTGGAGGATCATGTGACGCTGACGACTGGAGGAATGATGCTGGACATTCAGAAATTCTGTTCATTAGTATTTCTCGAGAACGACGGCTTGCAGAAATGCTGCCCAGAAACTCAATGACCAGATCTCGTCAGTCGCCACACTTTGGTCTCTATGACAGTTTCAATTCACCGTTCTAAAAGCAACACAACATGAAGAGTAAAGCGCTCGCCAGATCCTCTGGGCCGCTTGCTGAAGTCAGCACTGAACTTTTGACTGGAGCCACTAGGCAAGAGAGTGGCTATTTCTGTGGCGGCCTCGAAGTGAACAGGAAGTGCAGATCGCCGGGCCCGGTGTGCCAGTCAGACGTGCAGACGGCATCATGTGGTCCTGCTATGAGCTGTACGGCTAGCCGGAGGACTTCCTGTTGCTTCATCTCACTCAGAACTCTTCTGGTTCCTCTTCTGCACGACACAAGGACACGTGTCCTCGACACACACACATGAGGAGATAGCGGAGGAGTGTGCGCTGAGTAAAGATATGCATTGAGTTTTACAGTCCTTTATGATCATAAACACTGCACAAAAAAAAATTTCTTACTTGTATTTTTGCTTGTTTTCCATCATAAATATCTAAGCATTCTCAAATCAAGATTCTGAAGATATTAAGTCTGAACAATTGATCAAAATGAAGTTTATGCTTGAAATCTGTCAGAAAATAATCTTGTTTTCCTCTTGATTTTTCAAGTTTTAAGCACAAACTCACTTCTGATGTGTGTGTGTGTGTGAGTGTGTGTGTGTGTGTGTGTGAGTGTGTGTGCTTAAAACAAGAATATCTGCCAATGGAGTCAGAAATATCAGATTTTCTCTTTGGATTAAGTTTATTTGTCTGACTCCATCGGCAGATATTCTTGTTTTAAGCACAAACTCACTTCACTTAAAAAAAAAAAATGAAGATATTAAGTTTGAACAATTTATCAATTTATTTACAGTTTATGCTTAAAATCTGTCAAAAAATAATCTTGTTTTCCTCTTAAATTAAGTTTTCTGAACCATTGCCTGATATTTGTTCTGGTTTTAAGCACAAACTCACTTCTGGTGTGTGTGTGTGTGTGTGTGTGTGTGTGTGTGTGTGTGTGTGTGTGCTTAAAACAAGAATATCTGACAATGGAGTCAGAAATATCATATTTTCTCTTTAGATTAAGTTTATGTTTCTGACTCCATCGGCAGATATTCTTCTTTTAAGCACAAAATCACTTCATTTTCAACTAAAAAAAAAAGTTCCCCGTAAACAAGACTTAATATCTTCAGTCATTTTGCTTCTTCTCCAGTAAATGCTTTAAGAATGTTTTAAGATAAAACCCGAGCATTATTTGCAGTGTGTAACATGAACTCCACTGATTCATCTCGAAGCGGTTTCTAAACCCCCGAAAACCATCGAGTGAAGGACAAACAATGCGTTCTGATGTCGAGCCAAAACACTCACGAGGGACTTGAGCAAAACCCAAGCTGGATTGTGAAGCTTCTGAAGGATTTCGACTTGCACAACATCTAAGGACACGAACTTTCTCCCAATTACTTTTAATAGGAATGAGTAAATGTTGGATGGCTCTCCGGAGGGTTGTGCGGAGCTTCCTAACCGGATCAGGAAGGAACATGTTTTCTGTCAAGGCCGTGAAGCGAAGGCTCTTCTGTTCCTCGAGGACGAGGAGGTCGTTTCTTCAGAGCTTGGGTGTTCAGTGTCTCCCTGACAGAGAGGATTACAGTCGGTGATAGCAACACATCTCCTGGACTTCACCCTTCCATATCGCACTGGTTTATGGACATTGCATCACAGTCGTAATGAAGCGAGCCGGAGATAAGACTGCACTCACATTCACGACACGGTCTCAGTGTGAAGAGCTCACGAAACCACAAAACCAAAACTCACTGCAGTCCGAAGGTGCAAAGTGTGTGAATATTCATTACAATTTCTCATCTGATCGAGGCAGGACTGTCGTGTGATGAGAACGTGTCTCATTTTTCTCCTTTAAGCGGCGTCCCCCTTTTTAAATAGACATGAAAATGCAGATTCCAAACTTCAATGTTTGTAATTCCAGAACGCTTTGGAATATAGATGTAAGATTCTTGTTTTAAAGAAGACATTTGGCAGATTTGTGTAGAAGTGAAAGAAATTAAGAAAGTGAAACAATTTTTTTTTAGAGTTTATGAAAATGTACAATGTACAATTTTTTGATTATTCACATTTTATATAAAATATATATTTTCAAAACCTGGGTGACTCTAAAACTGCCAAATCAAATCAATCAAAGCCAAAAATCTGAACAAGTTGTGTTCAAATGTTGATATGTCAGTAAATGAGCGTTCAGTGAGATGTAGTTTGGCGCAGTACCACACACTTCTCCACTAGTGGACATCACTGCACATATTAGGCCGCCTCCATCTCCATATGTGGTTTTTCTTTATTTTAAAACATTTTAAGATCTTTTTTTCTAAAAGAATTGAATGGATGCTATCTTTTGAACTCTTGGCATGAAAACAAACTGAGGTTTCTACCATTCTTTCATGATTTTTCATGTTCATCACGATTTCAAAATAAAGGTCTGAACACGCCTCAGGAGTGTGAACATATTCTTGTTGCAAATTGATAAATTACGGCTCCTCTGTCATTTATTTTGAACATCAGTCACCAAATATGTAAACTAGAGATTGTAAGCTTTCAAATGATATATAGTTGGTCAAGATTAGTTTAGGTTTAGTATAGGATATTACTGTTTTAATATGTAAGTCGGTGACTCTTAAGTGGTTAAAAAATGCTGGGTTGTTTAAACACAATTTCCGGTCAAATATGGACAAACCCAGCCGTTGGGTTACATTTTTAAATTGCATTTTTAATCCAACGTTTGGGTTTGTCCATATTTGACCGGAAATTGTTTATTGTTATTTTTTAGAGTTTAAACTTTTACTGACAAATACTGTTTTGTTCAGATGATTAATGACAAAGTGAATGTTTTTTTGATGATTTTGATTTTATTAATTGGATTCAATACAATTCACGAAAAATCACACTATGAAAATAAAAACTGTAAATAGTTTAATATTAATTATTCTTACGTATTACAACAACATGAGACCAAATTATTTTTAAAACTATATCTAACAATTATTTGTAACC
>JARPMJ010001473.1:72500-97500 GCA_033366665.1 Phoxinus dragarum | reverse complement strand
AGAATTATTATTTTCCATAACTGTGCACTACTGATATTACTCCACCTGTTGTCCGCTCGAGTGAGCACGAAAAGCGCTTCAAGCACTAAAACTGGTGATTTTGGCAACTAGCCAAATTTCGTTCCCAATTTTATTGATGTAAAAATATAACAATACCTTATGCATGCTTCTAAAGAAAGTTTCGGTTACACTTTATTTTAAGGTGTCATTGTTACAGTGTAATTATTTAAATACTGCGTAATATTAGTTAACTACATGTACTTACTATAGGGTTTGGTGGAGGGCTGGTTGCAAATAATTATGCATAATTTACTGTTAATATATCATATGGTAAGGACATGTGACAATTACAATGTAAAATAAAGTGTTACCGAAGTCTCATTTGATGTTATTAAGCTCGCAACCTGAACTCAAATCACATTTGGCAACTCTCTTCAGTGAATGAGTGTAGTTTCTCTCACTTTCTCTCTAAATAACTTTCTGCCTCATGAAATCTGTTGTAATCGCCATGACACAGCAATCAATTGATGTTACAGTATATTGCATCATTGTTTCACATGATCTCAAGTTTAGATAATGTGTAATAAAGATGTGGAAACTGAAGGTCTGACAGGTTTGAGTCTGCATCATCAGTCATATGACTGCACTAAACCACTGGTGGTTATGAGTAATGAGCAATGGCTGTGTGTCTATATGTGTTTAATCAGCAAGATTATTATTACACACTGATACCAACCTTACAGACTCAAAAAACACATGCAAATCTATATCTCAATGATATTTTCAAACGTAATGTCTCTTGATTTACATCATTATCCGTGTAGTTCTCCAGTCTTGTGCCAAATTAGTGGGAATAATGACTTGAAATGATTAGTTTAGTTTGCCGGAAGGAATATGATAACATAAGCTGAATATTATTAACAGTTAGCAAAAATATTAGTCCCCTACTGCCACCTTGTGGAAACTCATATTCTCTAAGATTCATAAATAGGCTATGGAAGTAAAGAAATGGCAAATGTTTTTGGAACAAAAAAGCTTGTTGAATTGCACTAATTGAAAAAATGAATATGCATCGCATTAACCAAAAGTATTAAATTTAATTATTCTCTAAGATTCATAAATAGGCTTCTTTCCTTTTTTTGAAAACCACACTCTAAAAAATGCTGGGCTGTTTTAACCCAATTTTGGGTCAAATATGGACAAACCCAAACGTTGGATCAAAAATGCAATTTAAAAATAACCCAATGGCTGGGTTTGTCCATATTTGACCCAAAATTGGGGTTAAAACAACCCAGCATTTTTTTAGAGTGCAATTGGCCAGGGAATTGGTCTTTTGCACTTACTAGTGTTCAGTTCACTCACTTACATTTTTTTTTTGTAAACCCGTTGCCTTAAAAAATTATTAAGTGGCAACACTTTACAATAAGGTTAATTAGTTAACATTAGTTAATGTATTAACTAACATAAACTAACATTGAGTACTCACTTAAAAATGTTGTAACCCAACGAGTAACCCAACTATGGGGGGGGGGGGGGAGATAGCATCTTCCCAACTGTGGGTTATTTTAACCCAGTGCATTGGGTTATTACTGGAAATTACCCAACGATTTGAAAAAATTACCCAACATTTTTTGAAAATAACCCAACAAAATGACCCAATATGTGTAACCCAACGAGTAACACAATTATGAGGGGGTATAGCACCATCCCAACTGTGGGTTATTTTAACCCAGAAAATCGGGTTATTACTGGAAATAACCCAACGATTTGAAAAAATTACCCAACATTTTTGGAAAATAACCCAACACAATGACCCAATATGTGTAACCCAACGAGTAACACAACTATGAGGGGGTATAGCACCTTCCCAAATGTGGGTTATTTTAACCGAGTGCATCGGGTTATTACTGGAAATTAACCCAACGATTTGAAAAAATTACCCAACATTTTTGGAAAATAACCCAACAAAATGACCCAATATGTGTAACCCAAGGAGTAACACAACTATGAGGGGGTATAGCACCATCCCAACTGTAGGTTATTTTAACCCAGTGCATTGGGTTATTACTGGAAATTACCCAACGATTTGAAAAAATTACCCAACATTTTTGGAAAATAACCCAACACAATGACCCAATATGTGTAATCCAACGAGTAACACAACTATGAGAGGGTATAGCACCTTCCCAAATGTGGGTTATTTTAACCGAGTGCATCGGGTTATTACTGGAAATTAACCCAACGATTTGAAAAAATTACCCAACATTTTTGGAAAATAACCCAACAAAATGACCCAATATGTGTAACCCAAGGAGTAACACAACTATGAGGGGGTATAGCACCATCCCAACTGTAGGTTATTTTAACCCAGTGCATTGGGTTATTACTGGAAATTACCCAACGATTTGAAAAAATTACCCAACATTTTTGGAAAATAACCCAACACAATGACCCAATATGTGTAATCCAACGAGTAACACAACTATGAGAGGGTATAGCACCTTCCCAAATGTGGGTTATTTTAACCGAGTGCATTGGGTTATTAATGGAAATTACCCAACGATTTGAAAAAATTACCCAACATTTTTGGAAAATAACCCAACACAATGACCCAATATGTGTAACCTAACGAGTAACACAACTATGAGGGTGTATAGCACCTTCCCAACTGTGGGTTATTTTAACCCAGAAAATCGGGTTATTACTGGAAATAACCCAACGATTTGAAAAAATTACCCACCATTTTTGGAAAATAACCCAACACAAAGACCCAATATGTGTAACCCAACGAGTAACACAACTATGAGGGGGTATAGCACCATCCCAACTGTGGGTTATTTTAACCCAGTGCATTGGGTTATTACTGGAAATTACCCAACGATTTGAAAAAAAATACCCAACATTTTTGGAAAATAACTCAACAAAATGACCCGATATGTGTAACCCAACGGTTGGGTTAAAAAAACAACCCAACATTTTTACTGTGTAATACATTTGTTATAGTATTTATTAATCTTTGTTAATGTTAGTTAATAAAAATACAGCTGTTCATTGTTTGTTCATGTTACTAGTTCACACAGTGCGTTAAATTAAGTTATTTGAACCTGACAACATTACTTAATTTGAAGTTTATTTACTTAACAGTTTTAAGGCGATGGGTTTAATAATGTTTTTAAGTTAAGTCAACTGATCACTTTTTACAGGGTCCTAAAAGTGTGAAGAAACAAACATAAGCTGCCAGAAGGTTGCAAACACATGCTCAACATACGAGAGGCACTCGATGCACAGATAATGGACAGAATGCTAACGGTATGTCAGTGGAATGATGCGCCACATGTTTATTGACACTTTACAGAGAAAACAATCATCACCGGGTCATGCAAAGCATTATCACTGCGCACAAAGAAAACACAACATGAACAGTGTGACGCCGGAATAAACACATACTCAACTTAACTCCTGAGATGTTAAACGTACAGTACGATACAATATGCAGAGATACTATAAACATGGCACTCATGAATATCTTGACGGGTTGATAAGTGTTGGATGTCTAAAGTATTCCACTGCGCTGAAACCGACCAGTCCAAGCATTGATTATTGTAGGAAACTTGAATAGGAAAGTGCTTTATAAAGATCCCGAGGTATTGTTGAGCGGTAACACTTTACAGTAAGGTTCATTAGTTAGCATTAGTTAACTACACTAGTTAGCATGAACGATGAATGAACTGCACTTCTACAGAACTCATTCATCTTTGTCAATGTAAATTTCAACATTTACTAATACTTTAATGGTTAGTTAATACTAATGTTAACTAATGAACCTTATTGTAAAGTGTTACGACTAATGTCTTACTGGCTAATGCTTACAACACACCTACTTGTTACACACACACACACACACACCCACACACCCACACACACACACGCTACAGAGGATAAACAAGGGAAACTAGTCACAGATATTTGTCTCTGGGTAAAGAAAACACACGTTCACGATACAGCTACGACATCGAGGGCTATAGACGACTTCAGCATTCTCCGGCCTCCTGTGACTGATCGCTTTAGACTCATCCCTCCTCACACATCCCAGTGAACATCACGCTAACCTCCGTTAGTAACACTCGGATAATTACAGCAGAGTTGGGAGGAGGGTTAAATGTACACCGCTACATGGAGTTAGCCTCAGGCCAGGATGAGCTTCTGTCATCGAGTCCCTGGCCACCATTTTGTCAACCGTTGTGTTGTTAGTCAGAGAACAGGCTGGCGAAAGACTTCCGCAAGTTTCGGATGGTCTCCGCCTTCGTTTCGTCCTCGTTGCTGGAGCGGAAGGTGTCGCCAAAGGCGCTGAAGGCATTGGTCAAAGACTGGGATTTGCTGCAAAACAGCGGACAAAGCAGAAGCAAGATTAGATCATCTAACTTTAGGATTACGCCTTCATTTGGGCCTCGTCCACACTCACACGGCTTCGGTTGAAAACGCATCTTTTTCTCTCCAGGTTTGTCTTCCGTCCACACTGAGACGGTGTTTTTATTAATAAACGAAATTGAAAACGCTCTCCAAAGTGGATCCATTTGAAAGTGCAGTTTTCTCGGTGCAGTGTGGACTGGGAAAACTGAGGCATTTGAAAACGATGGCGTAAGTTTAGTCATGTGACACATGCTGTACCCATAGATATTGATGTTTATAGCGGTATTGTGGCTGTTATCGGCTGTTCACTTTCACACTGATGCTAAAATATGTTCCTTCACACACTCTTCATATCCCAGTCCTGCACAGATGACAGAATACACACACATCTGCTGTCCTGCGGTGAAACATGAGCAGTTTTAGCGTTTACACCAAACACATGATAGTGAGTGAGAGCGACCTGACCGTCAGTGATGAGGAGATATTCTGCCCAATAACATGATCCTGTCAGAAGAATTGCCATAACTTTATTATTTATGTCTCGGTCTGTATCATCTCAGAAATCTTTAACGTTAATTTTGGCCATGGCAATTGTCTTGAAAAACGAAGACAATTTGACGGTCGTCTTAGGAGAATCACTGCAGGACCGAGAGTCAATTTTTGAATTTTGAAAAAAAAAAATTGGACTGTAAAATTTTATCTCAATGGTCATTAATCGGCTACCGGTGAACATGTCAAACCTGCGATCAAACACTTCAGATTTTAGCCTAGGATCAGAGGATTCTTTTAGAATTTGAAAAATTTGTCAAGTCGTGGCCAAATCGGCTTAAAGGAACTCCACTTTTTTAATTTTTCATCTCCCCTAGAGTTAATCAGGTTTACCATTCAGCCGATCTCCGGGTCTGGCGGTAGCACTTTTAGCATAGCTTAGCATAGATCATTGAATCTGACCGTTAGCAAAACAATGACCAAAGAGTTTCGATATTTTTCCTATTTAAAACTTGACTCTTCTGTAGTTACATCGTGTACTAAGACCGACAGAAAATGAAAGTTGTGATTTTCTAGGCCAATATGACTAGGAACTATTCTCTCATTCCTGCGTAATAATCCAGGAACTGCTGCCGTACCAGCAGCGCAATGATATTACACACTTAGTGGCGGTCACGTTGGAAGTTACCGAGCTGGGGACTATTTTCAGGCGCTGTGTAATATCATTGCGCTGCTGGTACGGCAGCAGTTCCTGGATTATTACGCAGGAATGAGAGTCGCTCCGAGTCGCAATTACCTAATTTTTGTATTTTTTATTCAGTGGCAGAAACAAGCTTCCGTACATTAGAATGCCTATTAGAGAGCAACAAATAAAGTAGATCGTAGATTAGTCGTAGATAAAGTAGATTAGTAGATATTAAGCAGACAGGCTACTAATACTTCAATGACTGGTAGTTGACATGTAGTTGTAAAAGTTACTTGTAGTCAGTAGAATGTCTTAAGTGGACTATCGAAATAAAGCGGGACCATGTGGACACACTTTGCAGCAAATGATCTCCAAGCACTGAAGCAATAGTGAAAAGATTCTTACTTCAGGAGAGGATGTGTTGACTTCTGCTCGGGTTCAGGCTGATCCTCCACAGGAGGCTGGGATTGGGCGGGTTGTTCCGGGGCCGGAGTGGGAACGGGAGCAGGAACAGGAACCGGAGACTGGGAAGGAGTCGCTCTAACTGGGACTGATGGTGGTTCAGATGGAGGTCTGACTTGCTCCCTGAGCACTGGTTTAGGCTGGAGCTGGGGTTTAGCTGGTGAAGGGGGTTTAATGGGAACCTTGACTGGGGATTGCTCTTGATCTGGCTGGGTCTGACCAGGACTCGGATCTGCGGGTTTTGGGATGGCCTTGGTGGGAGGTGGGGTTTGGGGCTTCGGTTGGATCTGAGGCTTGGAGTTCCTCCGAACTGGGGGCACTGGTTTTGGGGGAAGGGGTTTGGGGGGGTAGTGGTTTTGGGGGCAGTTCGGTTGGCTTCCCTGGAGTGGGTTCTGGTGCTGCTTGAGCCTGGGGTTTGGGCTGCTGGGTGGTGGGTGGTAGAGTTGGGGTAGGGCCTGGTTTGGGCACTGGTTCCTGGGCAGGGACTGGCTCAGGTGTAGGCTCTTGACTCTTAGGCTGTGGTTCTTGGGGTTTCACTGCCCCCCCTAGGTTCAGTACAAAACAGAGTCATCATATTATACATTTTTGTAAACACTGAAGCTTGCAAGATGGTTTTAAATCCAGCACCAGAAACATTGCATGATTTATGATAAAGAATTTGGCCCCCCACGACTGGCCAAAGTAACCATACAAAGGATATTGCCCAAGGGAAGGAATAAGGATAGTCATGTCCACAAAGCAAAAGGAAATAGCTTTTAGTCCAAACAAGCAGAATGAAACAGACAGGGGTGTGTTTCCCGTATAACGCAGTAACTCGCTGCTTCACTACCATATGCACCGTTGAAGAGATCATCTAGCGAGTCACGACTGTTTCTGTATTGTCGCAAATTGGTCGTTCAACCACGTTGGTTGATGATGTCACGCATGTGTTGGAGTAATAATACTTTTAATGAATCTGTTTGATATCGAATTAATGCAAGATGTTTTATTATAAATTACGGACAAGGCATCTGATAGTTATATATAATAGTTATATATTTTTTCTCAGTTATTTTGCTTTATTTCCAGATTTACTCATAGGCTCGTTCTTACACTAGAGCTCGTTCACACATGCGCACTCTTCACACACTACACTTTAAATCTCTTGACAAACTAAAAGACGTAAAGGACATTTGTATGTGTTCTAAATAAAAAAATATAGATTGCACTGAATGTTAACTTGCTTATTTTGCTCAAGACTTATTGAGTCCACAAGTCATGAAAACTAGAAACTCTGCTTCTAACCACAGGAGATCTGTCGCGCAAACTCTGCGATGCTGTTTGTGAATGTTCGTTAGAACGATGGTTTCGGGAAACACAGACTCGCTGAACTGCTGATAACGACAGAACTCGCGACTATAGTTGGCTAACGATGCTTTCGGGAAACACCGACTCACTGAACTGCTAATAACGACAGAACTCGCGACTATAGTTGGCTAACGATGCTTTCGGGAAACACCGACTCACTGAACTGCTAATAACGACAGAACTCGCGACTATAGTTGGCTAACGATGCTTTCGGGAAACATCGACTCGTTGAACTGCTGATAACGACAGAACTCGCGACTATAGTTGGCTAACGATGCTTTCGGGAAACACCGACTCGTTGAACTGCTGATAACGACAGAACTCGTGACTATAGTTGGCTAACGATGCTTTCGGGAAACACCGAGTCGCTGAACTGCTGATAACGACAGAACTCGTGACTATAGTTGGCTAACGATGCTTTCGGGAAACACAGACTCGCTGAACTGCTGATAACGACAGAACTCGCGACTATAATTGGCTAACGATGCTTTCGGGAAACACAGACTCACTGAACTGCTGATAACGACAGAACTCGCGACTATAGTTGGCTAACGATGCTTTCGGGAAACACCGACTCACTGAACTGCTAATAACGACAGAACTCGCGACTATAGTTGGCTAACGATGCTTTCGGGAAACACCGACTCGCTGAACTGCTGATAACGACAGAACTCGCGACTATAGTTGGCTAACGATGCTTTCGGGAAACACCGACTCGCTGAACTGCTGATAACGACAGAACTCGCGACTATAATTGGCTAACGATGCTTTCGGGAAACACAGACTCACTGAACTGCTGATAACGACAGAACTCGCGACTATAGTTGGCTAACGATGCTTTCGGGAAACACCGACTCACTGAACTGCTAATAACGACAGAACTCGCGACTATAGTTGGCTAACGATGCTTTCGGGAAACACCGACTCACTGAACTGCTAATAACGACAGAACTCGCGACTATAGTTGGCTAACGATGCTTTCGGGAAACACCGACTCGCTGAACTGCTGATCACGGCAGAACTCACGACTATAGTTGGCTAACGATGCTTTCGGGAAACACCGACTCACTGAACTGCTAATAACGACAGAACTCGCGACTATAGTTGGCTAACGATGCTTTCGGGAAACACCGACTCACTGAACTGCTAATAACGACAGAACTCACGACTATAGTTGGCTAACGATGCTTTCGGGAAACACCGACTCGCTGAACTGCTGATAACGACAGAACTCGCGACTATAGTTGGCTAACGATGCTTTCGGGAAACACGACTCGCTGAACTGCTGATAACGACAGAACTCACGACTATAGTTGGCTAACGATGCTTTCGGGAAACACCGACTCGCTGAACTGCTGATAACGACAGAACTCGCGACTATAGTTGGCTAACGATGCTTTCGGGAAACACGACTCGCTGAACTGCTGATAACGACAGAACTCACGACTATAGTTGGCTAACGATGCTTTCGGGAAACACCGACTCGCTGAACTGCTGATAACGACAGAACTCGTGACTATAGTTGGCTAACGATGCTTTCGGGAAACACGACTCGCTGAACTGCTGATAACGACAGAACTCACGACTATAGTTGGCTAACGATGCTTTCGGGAAACACAGACTCGCTGAACTGCTGATAACGACAGAACTCACGACTATAGTTGGCTAACGATGCTTTCGGGAAACACAGACTCGCTGAACTGCTGATAACGACAGAACTCGCGACTATAGTTGGCTAACGATGCTTTCGGGAAACACGACTCGCTGAACTGCTGATAACGACAGAACTCACGACTATAGTTGGCTAACGATGCTTTCGGGAAACACGACTCACTGAACTGCTGATAACGACAGAACTCGCGACTATAGTCGGCTAACGATGCTTTCGGGAAACACAGACTCGCTGAACTGCTGATAACGACAGAACTCACGACTATAGTTGACTAACGATGCTTTCGGGAAACACGACTCGCTGAACTGCTGATAACGACAGAACTCGCGACTATAGTTGACTAACGATGCTTTCGGGAAACACGACTCGTTGAACTGCTGATAACGACAGAACTCGTGACTATAGTTGGCTAACGATGCTTTCGGGAAACACCGACTCACTGAACTGCTGATAACGACAGAACTCGTGACTATAGTTGGCTAACGATGCTTTCGGGAAACACAGACTCGCTGAACTGCTGATAACGACAGAACTCACGACTATAGTTGACTAACGATGCTTTCGGGAAACACCGACTCGTTGAACTGCTGATAACGACAGAACTCACGACTATAGTTGGCTAACGATGCTTTCGGGAAACACAGACTCGCTGAACTGCTGATAACGACAGAACTCACGACTATAGTTGACTAACGATGCTTTCGGGAAACACCGACTCGTTGAACTGCTGATAACGACAGAACTCACGACTATAGTTGGCTAACGATGCTTTCGGGAAACACAGACTCGCTGAACTGCTGATAACGACAGAACTCACGACTATAGTTGACTAACGATGCTTTCGGGAAACACGACTCGCTGAACTGCTGATAACGACAGAACTCGCGACTATAGTTGGCTAACGATGCTTTCGGGAAACACGACTCGCTGAACTGCTGATAACGACAGAACTCACGACTATAGTTGGCTAACGATGCTTTCGGGAAACGCACCCCAGGTTAGTTCGCAGCAGTATTATAGGTGAGGAAGTGAAGAGTAATAACTGCAGGTTCACAACAACAGATCATGCATACAAGAGAACCAAGACCCAGAGGTGGCATGCGCCGTCTTATAAACAAAGACAGCTTTTCTTTTAGTGTTCAGCCCTGGCCTTGATTGGGATGTTTTTTTTTTTCCTTGTATTGTTCCAGATATACTTTGTTGTGTGTTTTATTAAAAATCTTGATACGTACCAAACATAAAGGACAACTGGGACGCATGCAGGAACTGGGGAAATGTGGGAGATATTTGTTCTTGTGTATGAGAGATAATGATAATGAGCTAGTTGTTAGTGAGGTGTCTCTTGTTTGTTTAAAGAAACGCTTGATTATGTTTCCCGATATCTCACTATGAATGAAAATACAACTTTTGAAAGTTGTGTGTCTTTCGTAAAAGGGTTTTCCATTGGAAATGAGGTTCAGTAACACAGAACAGTAAGTCTGGAAAATGGGAGCTTTATTACTTTGGACATGAGGGGGAAAGACTAGATCTATATCAGACACAAATCACAGTTATAACCCAAGAACTGGATTTAAAGAGGCAGTGACATCAGCAAAGCCTAATCAACCCAAATTATTGGATATTACGTCACACACTACGGGACGCCACATATAGAGATAGAAATCTGACATTATTTTCAGTATGCTTGATGAGTACATTCATTAGTTATACTTTTCACACACAAAAATATTTCTTTGGTAATGCATGCAAATGATCTTAACAGTTTCCATGCAATATAAGGACACATTTCCCAGAAACCTCTCAGGTGTGTTATAGACACCATCTCGCATGTTGATACAGTGAAAAACATCAATATACAGAGCAGGCACTACACTGGAAACCCCTCAGACGGCCCTGTTGCACATCAGTCCGAGAACACCAAGCATTACGTCTTTAAAGCTGGAGATCAGCTCATCGTTGGCCAAATATTGCATTATTAAATGGCAAGGCTAAATCTGTAGCTCTAGATTGGCTTTGAACGTCTTTGCATAAAAAACACTAAATGGCTTGGAAGCGGTTCCTCGAAAATACCTCTAAGCAATACTATAAAACTGCATTGCATTGATGACGCACATCAGACCAGCGTTTGAACAGTCATAACTGAGATTATTGTAGATCTGCACAGAAAGCTTTCTTATTTATGCAAATTTGCTTTCTTATTCGGGTGAATGTCATAAAAACATGACCAGTCACATTTCACGACAACATCGAAAGAACAGAAAATATATTTTGCAAAAAGAAAATGAAGCCATAATTATTTTGCATTGTGATATTATTTTCTCATTACTGGTCATGCATCACGTTTTTTTAACATTTCCTTTTATTCTCGTTGTCATTAGATTCTCATTACTGTAATGAAATCATGTCTTTAGTGCATTACAATGTGAAGTGTTTTACGATCTTTAAAATAATCAGAAATACAAATATGCTGTAATGCATTTTTTTCTAATTACAATTAAAGTGAAAATAATGCACACAAATGCAATGCAAAAAACCTCATTGGTTTTAATAAAGTAAGCCGTATTTTCATTATGCAAATTATAAGTTCTTATATAATCTTGTGATTTTGGGGTGAACTATGAACACGTCAGGGTTCTTGTGATTGGCTGTTCCACTACAGGAGGTTATATATTGCTCATAAGGATATATAACACAAGCTGACAGGAGGACGGACTCGTTCTCAGTCTATCCTGAAACATTCCTGATGATTCCTGAAATTCACTGGCCTCAGATTGGAATGTAATGTCTACTCAGTTTTATGGAAATCCGTCAAATGTCTTTGTTTCCTCATGGTTATTATCTGTTAACACTTCATCAGGCTGAGAAAGAACATCTTATTGGTAACCTTGAGAAAGCAAATGTTTAAAAAAAAACACCTCTTTAGAAATCATGCTGGAAATACTGACACACCGCAAATCTTATTTAGTTAAAAACACACATTTAAGATCTGAACACGAGGACATCACTCATGCAAAACCACAGACACTACGTTTGAATAAAAAACATCACATGTATCACACGCACGCACACACACACACACACACACACACACACACACACCTGAAAGCTGGACGATAAGGAACCACTCTTACTGAAATAAATCACAGTACATATTGAGCACACGCACACCACAGCACTGGACTTTAGGCACATTAGAAGAGTTCTTGACCCCTGAAACCACACGACTAACAGTAACACACACACACACACATCAGAAGCGAACAACGACACGACAGTGAACCGGACAGAGAAACGGCAGATTCTGAAGAGCACGAGCTCAACGACGGCATCCGTCACTATCTGACCCTCATCCAGCACCAGCGCTCTGAGCTCTGGAGAGACTGGGGTGTCTGGGACTGTGGCAGTGGGAATCATTTTGCCTGGACTTGTTTCGGTCCGACAGCAACTCCATTACAGTCGAGAATGTACTGTAAACAACCTTGTGGAGGAGGACGCTGGCCGAGGGTCTTGCTGGGGTCAGTCAGGCTTTCTTTTAAGGCAGCGCTCTGTGAACACACACACACACACACACACACACATAAAGCTTCTTCAGGCTTACTGGACATTCAAGATTCAGTGTTAAGCGCATTTCTGGTGATTCCACACCAGGGGGCAACACTGGACACTTTACAACACTGGACACGTTTACAACACTGGACATGTTTAAAGGGACAGTCCACCTAAAAATGACACTTTGAAGAGTTTCTTTCTTCTGTGGAACACAAATAGAAGATATCTTGAAAATATCTCTGTGTGTTTTTTGTCCATATGCAATGAAACTCATGAAATATTGTTTTGGGCCCGAATGCCTTCTATCAGTTTTTTAAATATAGAAAGTCTTTGAGGTTTGTAACCACATGATGACACTATTTATATTGTTAGGCGAACTATTATTTTAGGTTCAATGTATCAAGTATGCAGCAGTGATATTTTAGTTATGTTATAGTTTTAATATGGGTTTAATGTAGTTTATGTGTGTATGTGTTGTTATTAATCTGCTTTAACACACACATGTGTAAGTTCATAAGTCGACAGCATTGCTGAGTATTTTCTGCTTAAAACTGCAGTGAACCAAAGACAGTCTCAAAAACACGGTGTGAAATCGCTGGTGTTTCTGACGTCACAAACTACCTTGACCAATCAGATCAACGTGTGCTCGTCAACCAGTGGATCTCTGAGTGAGTGAGTGAGTGAGTGGAGGCGGGGCTCATTTGCATATTCATAGAACTGTGTAACCAATCAGATCAACGTGTGATCGTTAACCAGTGGATCTCTGAGTGAGTGAGTGGAGGCGGGGCTCATTTGCATATTCATAGAACCGCGCATACTAAATGAGGCGATGGTGTCGAGTTACATTCAAGATATTTTAAGGCGTGAAGGAATTAAGGAAAGTTATAAACTACATTTAACTTAAGTTTCGAATTATTGATAAAATGATTGACTACAGGGGGACTCTAATAGTTTGCTTTTGTTTTTATATTTTTGTTTTTGGTATTTTATGTTTTTGTCATCATGTGCTTTTGTCATCATTTTGAACTTTTTTGTTTTCCGTTTAAATATTGCTATTTAGGTTTTAGCTTCAGTTTTAGTGTTAAAGTCGATTTAATAATTTTAGAGCTTGAATTTAAACTTTATGCAGTTTATTGCCAAAGCAACATTTCTAATTTTCGTTTAGCTTCAGTTCTTCATCTAATATGTACACTTTATTTTATGTCAGGTTTATTTAAATGAACAGATATGTTTTTAATACTTACATACAATAACCCTGATCTGTTAAAATCCTGTATATGCAATTTGTTTTGCACAATGTGCTGTACGTTTGTTTATTGGAATATCATTTCTTCCACATAACTGATAATATCCATTATATTAGTGTTATGAATCCTGAAAAACCTCTCGATCACCACCAGAGGGCCTGAATATTAGCATATTCCCTTCTAAACTACATTTCCCATGATCCCGTGTATGTGACCCTGGATCCCAAACCCAGTCTGGAGTCGCACGGGTATATCTGTGGCAATAGCAACTATACAGCGTGTGGGTCAAAATTATTTTTTCTTTTATGCCAAAAATCATGAGGATATTAAGATCATGTTCCATGAAGATATTTAGTAAATGTCCTACCGTAAATATATAAAACATGTATTTTTGTGAGTGAATGCAGCACAATCGTGAACATAAATGCACAACTTTAAAGGAGATTTTCTCAATGTTTACATTTTTTTGCTCCTCAGATTCCAGATTTTCAATAGTTGTGTCTCGACCAATATTGTCCTATCCTAACAAACCACACATCAATGGAGAGATTATTTATTACATTTTCAGATTATGTATACATCTCAATGAAAAAAAATTGACCCGTGTGACTGGTTTTGTGGTCCCAGGTCACATTTGAGGACCGAACTAACACTGTTTTAATATTACTGAGCATTATTTGTCTTTTGAACCTTGGACCGTTTCTCTGGTTTATGATGTTTGCTGCCTCTGCCCTTCCTGCACTGTTATTATATTTATTTAAGTATTCATCGCCTGATGGTGGTGTTCATGTTAATAAAGCTGCCATGGAGGGTTTATGATCGTGTGTGTGTGTGTGTGTGTGGTGACGTACGTGTGCAGGTTGAGCAGTGGCTGGAGGTCTGTGTGGAGAACGAGAGCTCGAGCGACTGCATTCCTGGTTCATCTTGGCCAGAACAATGGCGGAGATCAGCTGACGATCCTCAAGCTGGTGTTCACCAATCAGCTGCATCGAAGAGCCCACCACCTGCACACACACACACACACACACACACACACACACACACACACACAGACACAGACACAGACACAGACACAGACACACAGACACACACACACACACACACACACGAATCCGAGGAAAGGATTAAAGGAAAATATTTTGAAGAATATATATGAACATATAAAGAATATATTAACTATTTATTAAAAATAAAATAACTGTACAAAGACACCCCAGGTGAATCGGGTAAAATATTTACTAATAGAAATCACCAGTTGATTGATTGCATTAAAAAAAAAAAAAAATGTTGTTTAAATATGCAAATTAGGCATTATCAACTTAATTTAAAAAAACAAAAACAATATACACACATTTCCAGAAGAGAAATCTGAACATTTGGAAAAGCATTTTCTTTTATTCTTGTTAGTTTTTACACACTATAAAAAAAATATTGTTGTGATTATTTATCACAACTTAAAATTCAACATTAGAATAAGAAATAATGTGTTGTTTAAACTTAAAAAGCTATGTGTTTGTGCTTGACTTAAAATATTAAGTTTAACTTTAGTTTAGTTAAGTTGGACAAATTTTAAATTGTTTTAACTAATAAGCACATTTATTTACAGTGCAGTTCTTTTTTTTTATCACTCCATAAATAATAAAGTACTGTCAACAGACAGAACAAATTAATTGTAACTGTATAAATGTTATATAAATCAGGTGGATGATATATGAATTACCCATAAGAATAAAGACATGAATAAAACTGTGTAAAGCTGCTGAAGTGGAGACTTCTGACTCAAAATCTACAGATGTGAAGAGATCAAGTGCAATAAAATAAACACTTAAATGTGTGTTTTGGATGTTTTCTGTCCACTGGTCTGAATGAAAACATGTTATGGAAGCAAAATAGACTAAAATCTCCAAATGGACAAAAACAGTAGCGTCTCGCCTTAATAAATATTCCTCTTGATTTTGAATCATTTCTTCCACTTTTCCTGTGCCGACGGGGCGTGATGTTGGACAGGGAACAGGTAAGCATGTAAGTTGGACTCTCACTTGTGTTATATTATTAAAACTCCACTACTAAATGAAGTCTAACAGTTTACAGCTTGTGATGTGCTGTCAATGAGGATAGAAAACAGTTTCCATAGCAACATAGTCATATCGCCAAGCCTCTCATGATGAAGCCAAGCATTTCCACCACAGAAATCAATGCTTTGACCATCATAATTCATCATCTGACATGCTATTATTTTGACATTGACTTGTAGCCATCAGCAAATCTCTCTTCTATGCTAAAGGAAGAATGATGTCTGTTTTCTTGTAGACCCCACCATGGGATGTAGAGCTATTAGTTGCACTGCTCCGAGTCTTTGGAATGCCTTGCCTCAAGACAAAAGAAATAGTTCTAGTCTTGTCTTGAAACAATTTTTTTTTTAGATTAGCTTATTATTATTGACATAGCCTCGAGCCCCCTGCTTGGGACAGAAGGTCCCTCTGAAGGGAAGGGAGGGAGCGTTTCGTCGAGGAGAGACACTAGATCGGGGAACCAAGCTCGGCCCGGTCACGGCGGGGGCTATAAGGAGTAGGCGTACATGGTCCCTGCGGACTCTCTCCAGAACTCCTGGGAGCAGAGCGATCGGGGCGAAACCATACAAACGTAGCCTCGGCCATGTCCGAGAGGAGCTGGATGCATGAGGGAGAACCAGTGAGACGTCTCTCGAGACGCAAACAGATCCACTTGTGCCTAGCCGAACACCCTCCATATCTACTCCACCACCTCGGGGTGGAGCCTCCATTCCCCGGGCCTCGGCCCCTGTCTCGACAGGATTATCTGCTCCTATAGAGCATCACAGTCCCGCCCACAGCTGAGAGAGCTTAGGTGCCGGGAGTAAATTTCCCATTCATTTCTCCCATTGACGTTTTGGAAAAATCCGTATCTAAAGAGTTTTAGAGCATGTCTGAGGATAACCAGCTACGGCTTAACTCATAAGCATACAACATATCATTTCGAGTGAAAAAACTAAGAGAAAATCCAAAAAAAGGCAAAGGTACAAGACTGTGTACATATTTTCATTTCCGAGCGAAGGAACTACTCATCCCATAACCCACCGCGCCTCACTGAAGTCGACTGAAGCCACAACAGCGAAAGAGCCTTTTGAATAAATCAATAATTTGACACAAAATATTAGTTGAAAAAGGAATTTATTGATTTCAAAACTATTTATATGGCTTCCGCTAAAGAAAACAGTCTGTTCCGTTAGAATCCTGCTTCCATGGCAACGCTCTGTTTTGCTGGGTTTAACCAGACAGTTACATGACTTCCACCAATCAGATGCATCACTGTGGGATTGTGGGATTGTTCAGGATTGTGGGTAATGAAGTACTTATCCAAGACATCGCGAATAAAAGGCATTTATCTCAAAACAAGGTTAGTGCCCCATGAACTTTTGCCGTTTATATGATTATTTATACAATCACTTAGTACAGGCGTAGCTGGTTTTAAGTCTACCATGTATGGTTACGTTTCTATGGAAAAATTGTAATGAATTCTTACTTCCAGCACCGGCTGTGGGCGGGACTGTGATGCTCTATATTCTGGAGCCCAGGGATATAAGCCGCTCTGAGTGATAGTAGCTTCCCCTGAGACCATAGGAGGATAGGAGGATTTGGTGTGCCAGTTTGCATAGCGGACGTGAGCGCAGACCCCCCTGATTATTTACATAGGCGACCACTGATGTGTTGTCTGGGAGGAAATTCTTTAGAGCAAGAAATACGGCCAACATCTCTAGGCGGTTGATGTGCTCAGAGAGATGATGGTCCCTCCACAGACCCTGAGTCGAGCGTCCCTCCAGGATCGCTCCCCAGCCCGTGAGGGAGGCATCTGTCGTTAGCGTCTTGCAACGACGAGAAGCTCCCAACACAGGGCCCTGGGACAGCAACCAAGGTTTCTTCAACATAACCAGGGCATGTAGGCTTCGCCGCGTAACCCCGATCATGCGAAATGGGGTGCCCCTCCAGGAAAACCCTTTGGTCCTGAGCCACCACTGCAGGGGTCTCATGTACAACGGGCCAAAAGGTATCATGTTGGACGCTCCTGCCATCAGACTCAACAGTCTCTGAAGTGAGTGACTGGCCTAGCTTTATTCTTTTCACGGCTGACAGGACGGACTCTATGCGTGCCAGTGATAGGCATACCCACATCAACATATAATCCCAAACCACACCCAGAAAAGTGGTCCTCTGTAGTGGAGAAAGCACACTCTTTTTTGGGGTTAACCGTAACCCCAACTTTCTCATGTGGGCGAGAACGACATCTTGATGGCGAACCGCCAACTGATGTGACTAAGCTAGAATCAACCAGTCGTCGATGTAGGTCATGATGCGAGCGCCAGAGCATTTTGTGAAAGTGAGGGGTGATAGTGCTAGACCGAATGGAAGAACTCTATTGGTATGCTTCGCCCCCGAAAGCAAACCTCAGCAACTTTCTGTGATATGGAAGGATGGAAATGTGGAAGTATGCGTCCTTGAGATCTATCGTGACAAACCAGTCCTCGGATCTGATCTGTGGCACGATTTGTCTCAATGTTAGCTTTTCGAAATTTAGCTGCATGACTGACTCGTTCAGAACTCGAAGATCCCCCATCCTTCTTTGGGACGATGAAATACCGAGTGTAAACCCCGGTTTCCCTGTTGGAGGGAGGGTACATGTTCTATGGGCCCTTTCTCCAACAGGGTTTTCACTTCTTGTTCCATTACCAGACCTGCTTGGGGCCCACCACGGTGGATAAGACCCCCATAAACCTCGGCGGGCGAGACCTGAATTGTATTTGATAACCCTTTTCTATGGTCTGCAGGACCCAACGAGAAACATTTGGCAGTATCTTCCACGCTGTCAAAAATTCTACTAGTGGTACCAACCTCTCGTGACTGGCTTTTGGATTTTGTTGTGCAATCAGCCCGATGCCCTGCAACGGCGACCCGGCAGGGAAGGCCCGAACTGACTGCTTTGGGACCCTGCTCGGAGGGGGAGGACATCCCAGGACCTCTACGTTTCCAGGTGGACCCTGAGATATGTGCTCGCCGGAGACGGCTGCGCCTCGAAACACACGAGGTGGCAGGGTTGGCACCGTGTAATGCGATGTTAACCGCTCTACTTTGGGGGAGACTGCCTTCATTGACCTGAACCACTCTTTCCCTGTCCCCAGTCGTTCTGTGGGGGAGCACGGGAAGCAACGGTCTGTGTGGCATGGTGCGAGGAGCTGGCTTTAGATGTTTGGGGCTCAGCAGGCCCGGAGACATGTGTGCAGCGGGGGGAGGAGCTTCTGGAATCCAGCCGCCTGTTTGGCTGCCTCCTGAAACCTCTCGACAACCGAATTCACTGCGTTGCCGAAGAGGCCAGAAGGCGACAGGGGTGCATCCATCAATAAGTTTTTTTATCTTTTTCTTTGATATTACTCGGGTTGAGCCAGAGATGTCTCTCAGTGGCCACCAGGGCTGCCATAGCCGTCTCCTTGGCGGCCCTGAGAGACAAATCTGTGGGCCTTTTCCCCCGCCCTCATCAAGATCTCCTAACAATTCAGCGTGTTAGGCCTGCAGCAGTGACATAGTGTGGATGCATGCTTCAGCCTGACCAGCAGCTGGATAAGCCTTACCCACCAAAGCCGATGTAGTTCTGACTGGCTTGGTGGGTAATACCAGGGCCTTAATCTTTCAACCGCTCTCGTTACAACCTCAACGAGCTCCTCAAAAACATGAGACTGAGGTGGCGAGTCCTCAGTATCTCCTGCTTCGACACTAACAACATCTAGTTCCTAGAGTGCAACTGGAATATCTTTATTCAAGAACCGCTATAAAGCCAAAACCATCTCTGTTACCTTAAATTATCCGTTAATTACTGTAAAGCCGCTTTGAAACAATCTACATTGTTAAAAGCGCTATTTAAATTAAGATGACTTGACTTGACTAGTTCCTGCAGTGTCGGTGCCTCAATCAGAGCGGAAGAAACCGCTGTAGGACAACTCGTATCGCACATCGGACGCGCAATTTCTCGGTTTATGGCCAGCAATAAAAACGCAGAATGGCGCCGCCGGTGTGTGTACACTCATAGAGAATAATGTGTTCGAATTTTAAATACGCGGCGCTGTGCTTATCGTCCATTGTGCGACACCCTTTAACATTACGTTTTGAGTGGATGAATGATGAGCGCGAGACGACAAAATGGATGCCAATAAGATTCTGAATGGAAAGTTTACTTTTAAAGAGTTGCCAAATGGTTCAATTGACAAGACCAAAGTGATCTGTGTGTTGTGTCGTTGTGAACTGAGCTATCATCGTCCAGTCTAAACACCACTTGATGGTCAAGCACACACACTGATGCGTTTCTACGCCCACTCGTCACCAGTAACGTCACCTCGTCAGTATTTCTTTCACCCTTTTATTGATGGACAGTGTTACATTGTGTGAGAGATTAGATTTAATAAAAAACATTTGCACAAAGCAAGCCGATCCACTTTTCCATGTTGATAAGAGCATTAAAATGAGAAAAAATAATGGGACAAAAAGAAATCAAGAGACATTTCGAATAGATACAAATGTGCGATCAATCGCGAGTTAACTATGACATTACTGCGATTAATCACGATTAAATATTTTAATCGTTTGACAGCCCTAATATATATGTGACAAGCAGTGTTGGGGCTAGTTACTCAAAAAAGTAATATATTACATATTACATATTACTCTCAAAAATAGTAATGCCTTACATTACTTTATTACTCCCTGGAGAAAGTAACTAGTTATATTACTAGTTATATTACTAGTTACATTTTTTTTCTTAATTACTTTATAATTGCCTGAGACGCATCAGATGGAGGGAGAACATACAAAGGAGGAGTGTTCTTAAGGGTCTTTATTACGCCAACAACAGACTGGCACTGTCTAGCACAAATAACTACAAACAACTGTCCTTGTGCAATCAAGTACAAAAAACAAGTATTAATTTACTCAATGTTTAACAAACACCGTCTGGTGCAAACAATCAATAAATTTGATTGTCAATTTATCCCATACGGAAATGTTAAATTATTATTATATATGCCAAACTATTTACTATTTAACTATTTATTTCAAGTCTACAGATCAAGTCTACATATCCACATTTCATTTTCGAATCTTTTATAAATAAAATGTATTATTTATTATTATTTTACCTCTTCTTGACCAGCTCATAAAAACAAAACAAATACTACACAAATTATATTTGAAAACTGATAATTATATATATGTGACATGTATGTAAAAAAAAAAAACTATTATACATACATAAAATATATGGGCTGGTTTTATATGTCAATTATTCCATTTTCTAATAGGTTTTATATACGGGCATATATATGGTATATATTTTATATATGTGGATATATTTCATATATGTATATTTCATATATGTACATATATTACATTTCCGTATGGGATAACAAGTCTAAACTTTTTGCTGCTTGTGGGGCTGCTCGTTCATGTCACTCTGTCGCTTCGCAACGAGCTTGATGTGTCCGTGCTGTCGGAAGCGGTGGAGAGCAGCTTTCTCCCCGGGCAGAGTGTGCACTTCACCGTTATTTTCACAAGTTATTTTCCTTCCGTTTGAACATATTCAAAATAATTACTGAATCTCCACCCGTCGAAACTAGCTTTCTGTTGCTGGGAACCTTCCTCAGCTTGCCGTTGTTGACGCTTCCATTTTCCCCCATCTGTCTTTGAGGATGCCGCTCTGCGGCTGGCTGCCGGGTGTCGACCAATCGGTGATGGTAAATAATACCTCGTGCCAAACCCAGACCAATCACTGTTACATTCACGCCCTCCTCCCCTTCCCTTCTGTTCTCTGTGTTGTGTGCCTTGTGTGTGATGGTGCTACTGGCAAATGTAACGCAAGTAACTAGCTCAGGAAAACTGTAATAATATTACTATTTTCAGACGAGTAATGCCTTTACACTACTAGTTACTGAAAAAAGTAATATTATTACAGTAACGCGTTACTTTGTAACGCGTTACACCCAACACTGGTGACAAGACAACACCAAACAGACAATGACAGTTTCACACAGAGCGCGTGTGAAGACGCAGAAGCTAGCGCGGCTCTGTCTCGGCCAGGCCTTATAGAGTCCTGGTTCCTGACGTCACCCGCCTCTGACGTTCCGACACACCATTGGACTGATGTCACATGTGCTTCAAGACATCATCACGCAAAGCGTTCCCTTAGCGTCAATCGACACAGCGCGAGGTCCCTTGAAAGGGAACTGTCGCAATGTCTGACTCAGATTCCCAACAATAGATTTGTCATGGATTTATGTGTTTTTTGGAAAACCTCACAAAGCAAACACTCTCACTGTGGTAAAACGCCCTTCGTATGACTATAATCCTTATAATACTAATTAAACACTTCAGTCTGGTGTTGAACTGAAACTCTCAGCTCACATGCAGTGATATCGAGCTCGATAAATGAACGCTTGCTCTCACCTCAGTGATATAATCCTTCCCATCTTTCCCATGTATGGCTTTAACAGCACAGATGTCCAGACCTCCGAAGACATCGGCACAGGCGTCCACCCACAGTTTATATCTACAGGAGAGAAGATCACATATCTATTACATCTACAGGAGAGAAGACCACATATTACATCTACAGGAGAGAAGATCTCCAGCTCTCACTTTCACAGTTACTAATTTCTGATCACTTTCAGTTATACATGAAGTTCAAACCGTAGGTTCAGGAGGAGCCTAAACATTCAGTGCTGTCGATCATCATTACGAGCGTACTATATAAGCAGCAGACACCACGTCAGCCTCTCTTCTCCTCCAGTAAATGATCTCTATCCTCTCATTTGCAACTCCATCATAGGGGGTTTAACTCTGAGCTCAAGCCGAGCCTCGGGATCGAGTCTCCTCCAAGGACAGCAAGCCCAGTTAGTTTACTATTAACCTTCAAGGATGAATGGGCAGGCGAACTAGTGAAATTTACATTCATGCGGATGCTTTTATCCAAAGCGACTTGCATTGCATTCAAAATACAACTTTTTTTTTTTTATCAGCCTTTCAAACCCATGCAAGCGTCACAATCGACTGCACAATAGAACCAAACTCACTGTCTGTCTGTCTGTGAGTTATTCTACAAGATCTTTTCATTGATTGCAAGCCTGGTGGAGTCTGTGAAAGCCTGTCTGTCGTGTGTGTGTGTGTGTGTGTGTGTATACTCACTTGTCAGTCATGGCCACTTGCTCCAGCATTGCAGAGCCGGTGTTTGACTTCCAGTTTCCAGAGATGGATGTTCTCCTGTGAATTATAATCATTAATCACGTCACATTCAGTGTGCGTTAGATCTAGACAATCATTATCACAGGAACGACTAATGTATGACTTCAGAAGATTTACAGACTGTTATTATGACATGTTTATGATCATTTTGCATTCTTGTTGAAGCTTGAAGGCTCAAGACCAAAAAAGAAAATGATACATTTATTCCTGGTTCACGTATCAACAATGCCTGTCCTGAACTGTAATGGACAAACTTCGCGGCTATGGCGAGAATAACCAGGTATGCTTAACCATTCTGTCCTTTTTAGGCTCACATCTTGTAATAAACCTTTAGGTCGGCGTTGCCTTTGGTCGGTGTTGAGTTCATATTTCCTTCGATCCACACCAGAGTTCATGTGGAAGTGGATCGAGATTCGAGACCCATCTTTTTGGTGCAGAGCAATCGCACCAGAGATGGTTTTGATGAAACCAAACCTGCCCAGAGGCAACACTAAAGCATCTGTAGTTGCCAACCATATGGACATCATACTGTGCAAATAGTGCATCCATGATTAAAAAGCTACAAAAACATATAGATCAAATGATAAGCACACCTTGATGGAAAAAAGCTGTTTTTGGGGGTCTCGACAAGCTTGCCTATTCAGATTGTAAATGTTTCTCATGGGGTCTTAAGGTATTTTCAACATTTAGTCTTTAATTTTCTCAGAATCTCTCCCACTACCCGCGTAAAATCCCCGGCCGAATCTCCTACTGTTCTTTGACAAACACAAGGTCTGAATCCACATCTCTGAGTTTACAAGAAGATCACTTCAAAACTCACTGTTTAAATCCTTTTTGATCACTGCCGAGCACCGTACGTACGATAACTGTTGAATGCATTTTAAAGATTTACTGAAATACTGGACAGTATTTACAAGAACAATATTTCATCAGCGCTCCACCTCAGCGAACAGAAAGGAGAACGAGAAAAAAGCACGTAAACACTTGAAATGGGCCGTTATTGTGACCGTGATATGTATGATACAATTTTAGATTTATTTTTTACAGACGTCCACATGAGAAACTGTAATGAATTGATTCCACCGGAGGCAAGATGTAGCGAACCCAAATGCAACTTTAATTATAAACATATGATCAAACATAAAACAAATGCTGGAAACTAGAACAAGTGATAGGAAACATTCAATACTAGACAAAGACACAGGGCAAACATGAGGGCTTAAATACACAAGACTAACGACAAGACAAGGGACACCTGTGAACAATAATCAGATGATTAACCAATGACAAGACACATGGCAGGATCACATGACAAACGGAAATCACATGACAAGACAAGAACCAGGAACAAGAAACAAAACCCAAACCGTGACAGAAACAATATCTGTCTGAATATGCTTGTGCAGGTCTAGCAGGAGCATCAGTTCAACTGACCGGAAGAATGTGATCGTGGACTTACATGTAGGCTTTGTAATCCGAGCCGATCTTCTGGACCCTGATGTCGTATTTGGCGTGGATGAAAGGCTCAGTGGTCGTGTATGTTTGAGTGATGGCCACCACACTCGCGATGTCCTGGAAGTCACTGTGATTGTCAACTTTCACCTGCCAGGGTTAAAAATGCTATTAATGTCAAGTCACATTTATTTATAAAGCGCTTTTTACAATACAGAGTTTCAAAGCAGCTTTACAGAGATAACAGAGAAATAATCGTCCAGCTCAGCTCAGTTCTCATATAATGCTGTCAATGCAGGAGATCAATAATATTGTGGAATATTAAATTAAGTGTTAAATTTAATGTCCCCAACTAAGCAAGCCAAAAGCCAACGGCAACAGTGGCACTGACGCG
>JARPMJ010001473.1:42500-67500 GCA_033366665.1 Phoxinus dragarum | reverse complement strand
ACAGACACACACACAGAGGAGGAACTTCATTCAGTGTGTGTTTCATACAGTAGCTGATCTGTGAGTGTGTGATGATGAGCGTCTCGCTGTCTGCTGCGCTGCTGGTGTGTGTGTGTGTGTGTGTGAGCGAGAGCTGCACCTGTTATTCAGCTCATCCACAGGAGTTATTCTGCAGTTCTTCGATAGGTACGTCACACTGGAGCTTCCTCTTAAAAAACTTGAAAAAACTTTTATTGTATTAACTAACATGAACTAACATTGATCAATACATGTGTTACATTATAATTATAGTATATTTATTAATCTTTGCTACCGTAAGTTAATAAATATTCAGCTGTTCATTGTTTGTTCATGTTCACGGTGCATTAACTAATGTTCACAAATGCAGCCTTTGAATTTAATACCGTATTACTAAATGTTGAAATGAAAATTAACTAAAATTAATAAATGCTGTATAAGCACAGTTCATTATTAGTTCATGTTAACTAATGTAGTTAACTAATTTTAACTAATGAACCTTATTGTAAAGTGTTACCAAACAAATTATATAATTATAATAAAATGCATTTTATTGAATACTAAATATTCACAAAATGGCAGTAAATGATTGTGACGAGTCTCTCTACTCTTCTTCTACGCCGGCTCGTGGGTGTGGAGACGCATCGAGGGAACGATGTCCACCTTCATCCCTCTATAAAGTTTAGGCTGGCTAGTGTTGAAAGAAGTCTTTCTCCGGGTTACTTTGAGTTGGGCTCTGGTTTGCTTTTTACTTGCTTTTGTTATTTGGTTTAGTATTTTACTTTCTGTGGTTGATACACTACATCCATGCACCTGACATTATTTTTTGTGGTTCTCACTAATTTGTCTTTATCTTTTAAATAACAGCGTAGTTCTTATGTATGTTCAGAAAGTCTTCCAGGTTTGTAGAATATCACAAGTCAGAGACCACACGGCATAGCAAATACAATATCTCATCTTTATGATTTTTACTTTGAAATTTTACATTTTTATTAACTATTAATGAACCTTTTCATTAACTTACAAATCCACTGTAGTTCTTTCACAAACCCCAGTTTGACGTCATTTTGTTGATGACAATTTTTTTAAATAAATAATTAATTAAATTAAATTAATTTCATTAATAATTTAATTAAAAATTCTTATAGTACCATAATATCCTATTCAAATCAATGTGATAAACAAAAAGTCAGACGTAATCTAAAACTAATCAAAAAGAAGTCTGAAAATGTGTAACGTAACTGATTACGTTACAAACAGGTTTCATCATGCAATTTTTTATTCTGTAATGACCTATAATTTGTAAGTAATCGTCTAAGGTTACGTATGTAACCCTGGTTCCCTGAGAGGGAACGAGACGCTGCGTCGAGACGCTGTGGGAGCGCCCCTGGATGATTGCCACGTGAAGCACGTGTAATCAGTCCAATGGAGAGACGAGACATCATAGGCGGGGTGACGTCATTGACCAGGAAACTTTAAAGCACACCTGAAAACAGACTGCGCTAGCGGTTCTCAAAGAACCGGGTTTACATACGTAACCTGAGACATTCTTTTTCAAGGGAACTCGAGCTACGTATAGGTGGGAACACTATACCCATGACACTATACCCACGACGCCATAGTAAAAAGTGCCAGTCCATGTGAAATCTCTGCGCACACCTAGACGAAAGCACTGTAAGAGGTCAAGGTCAAAAACCTCACTGATGTGTGCGGCGAGGCAACATCCTGCCACATCACAGACATATTGGAGGGAAACTCCTGACAATAATGTTTTAGAAGCAGACATACTCCTAGTATCTGACGTCTAACAGTGCCATGAAGGAAACGTTACTACAGGATGTCTCCAGGGTCCGAAATTAACACCCGCCAAGCGCCAAATGCGGGTAGATTTTCCGTTTTGCGAGTAAATCTCAAAAGGCTATCCGCCACACTGGCGGGTGAATGTTCATACCAAAATAGTAATGTAATAAAATGTTTTTAATAAAATGTTTGTCCCGCCATAGTCTTATCTGATCGGTGAGTAGCCGAATGTAGACGAACTGCTGCGCGTGTGACAGGGCGCATGTTTAACTGAAGAACAAGCAGAGAGAGAGAGCGAGCCCCGGTCGCGCGCTCTCTCTCTCTCTCTCTCTCTCTCTCTCTCTCTCTCTCTCTCTCTCTCAGTGGAGCCAGGCAAAAGTATAAAGGCTTCACCGTCTCCTAAGCGCTGTCTTGCTCTCTCTCCCTGGCACATACTAATCAAAATAAATCGACACGATGGTAAAAGGTCGGAAGACCATAGTTTCTTGTGGAGCATTCGGATATATTTTTTTCCTGAATTACCGCTGGGTGTGAATTGTGCTAAAACACCTTCTTCTATGAAAAGCGTTCCGCACATTCAGCTGACATAAACCACACTTTAAATAAACGAAAAAAACTATCCAGTGATTAAATGTTTTCTGTGTTGACACAAATCGTGTGGGATGTCCTAGCTGCCGGGATAATCAGATTGTTCAGAGCTACAAAAATAACATGACGCAAAAATCGCACCGTGTACGCCCGCCTTAATGTTTTTCCTCCTGTAGTAAGACTAGTGTTTTTGTATGTAGTTTTTAAAGACTATTTAGCAGACATGGGCCAGTATTGGTTATTTCTCAGATTTTGTTAAGCTTTTGGTTTACCTCAATAATTGTGTAATTACAGTAAAATAATAGGCCCGCTGATGCTGACATTGAGAGCTCCATGCTTTCTTATGGCTCTGTAACATTAGGTTAATGTTTGTCTTCAGATACTGTTTAAATTAATATATAGATTTTTTTTTTATTATACATTTCAAATTTTGCTCTGGACAATTTTTTATGTTTGTATTCAACATAATACCTTATTATCTCAATTAAATGTACTGAAATTAAAGTATATGTGACACAAAAAGGCTGTTTTATTATTTTGGCCGGTAAAAAATATGCTTGGCTGGTGGATTTTTTCATCTACCAGTCCCCGTGGCAGGTGAGCCAAAAAGTTAATTTCGGACCCTGGATGTCTCCCCAAGGATACACCACTTAAAGGGACGTGGTAAGCAGCTAAGGCCGCCATGTACACCTTTAGTGTGGAGGGGGATAGACCTGCGGAGAAACAATCCTGCAGGAACTCCAGCACTGCAACCACAGGGCAGATAACTGGGTCCAGCGGGTGGGTCTCCGCACCAGAAAGTGAACAATATCCACTTCAAGGTGTAGAGTTTCCTCGTGGAGGGAGCTCTGGAGTGGAGGATGGTCTCAACAACCTCAGTTGAGAGACCTGAACTTATGAGCTCATCCCCCTCAGAGGCCAAGCCCAAAGTCTCCACAATTCTGGGTGGGGGTGTAGAGTCAACCCACTCGCTTGAGAGAAAAAGTCCCACCCGAGCGGAATCTCCAGAAGAGAGCCGTCGAGGAGAGACTCTAGCTCCAAGAACTGTACTCGGGCCTGCCAAAACAGGGCTAACAGAAGATGGGCCCCGTCCCGGCGATCTCTCTCCAGAACTCCCTGGATTATGCAAGAGACCGCCGATGTGTTGTCTGTGCGGACAAGCACATGGTGACCTCTCAGGTCTGGCATGAAGTGCTTGAGAGCTCGAAATACCGCCATCATTTCTAGCCGATTTATGTGTCAAGATAGTAGATGGACCTGCTAAAGACCTTTCGCCGAGCGACCACTCATGATCGCCCCCCAACCTGTGAGGGAAGCATCCGTCGATAACGTACGCGTCGACAAGAAGCCCCTAACACTGGGCCTTGGGCGAGGAACCAAGGTTTGTTCCACATGATTAAAGCATGTAGGCATAGCCGTGTGACCTTGATCATGCGAAACTGATTTCCCCTCGGAGAAAACCCCTTGGTCCTGAGCCACCACTACAGGGGTCTCATGTACAGGAGGCCAAAAGTTATTACGTTGGACGCAGCTGCCATGAGGCCCAACAGTCTCTGAAACTGTTTCACAGTGAGTGACTGGCCTAGTTTTACCTAGGCCGAAGGGAAGAACCCGATATTGGTACACTTCGCCCCCGAAAGCGAACCTCAGGGACTTCCTGTGATGAGGACGGATGGCTACATGGAAGGACGCGTCCTTCAAATCTAACGTGACAAACCAGTCCTCGGACTGAATCTGTGACACAATCTGTGTCACAGCCTAGCACTTAATCACAACTTCACCATTCAGCTAGGCTCGTCATCCATAACTCCATCAAGATCAGCCAGGAACCTTGGAGTTGTAGTTGATGACCAATTGAATTTCACAGACCACATCGCTAGCACTGCCCGGTCATGCAGATTTGCCTTGTACAACATCAGAAGGATCAGACCCTTCCTATCAGAGCATGCTACACAACTCCTTGTTCAGGCGCTTGTTCTATCCAGGCTGGACTATTGTAATGCTCTCCTGGCTGGTCTCCCAGCGTGCACTGTCAAACCTCTGCAACTGATCCAGAATGCTGCAGCCAGAGTGGTCTTCAACGAGCCGAAGAGAGCACACGTCACTCCTCTCCTCACGAAATTGCACTGGTTGCCGGTTGCCGCTCGCATCAAATTCAAGTCACTGACGTTTGCCTACAGAACAACCACTGGCACTGCTCCCCTGTACCTGAACTCATTACTTCAGACTTATGTACCATCCAGAAACTTGCGCTCTGCAAGTGAGCGGCGTCTGGTGGTGCCATCTCAAAGAGGCACAAAATCTCTCTCTCGGACCTTCACCATGACTGTTCCCTGCTGGTGGAATGATCTGCCTAACTCAGCCAGAGCTGCTGAATCTGTAGCCATCTTTAAGAAACTGCTGAAGACGTATCTTTTTCGGCACCACTTGAGCACTTGATCCAATACTACTAACACTTTCTTATCTATTCTTTAAAAAAAAAAAAAAAAAATGCGTTGGATTGTACTGTGAAGGGTCATAGCACTTACATACTGTTGTCCTACTGCTAGTTTAATTGCTTCTATTGTTTCTCATTTGTTAGTCGCTTTGGATAAAAGCGTCTGCTAAATGAATAAATGTAAATGTAAATGTAAATGTGACAATCTGTTTGAATGTAAGCCTCCATCCTTCTTTGGAACAATGAAGTAACGGCTGTAAACCCCTGACTCCCTGCTGGGAGGAGGAACCCTTTCTATATCCTCCTTACGCAGAAGAGTCTGTACTTCTTGCTCCATAACCAGAGCCTGCTCGGGGTCCACTACCACAGGGTCGTGCATATGTTACCTGTCGGGAATTTATGAATGAACACTGTCAGCCCCAATTTACTAGAGCTGACCGTGCATGCTCCACTCCCAAACAAAGTGTTTCCACTCCCAAACAAACAACACATGAATCGCGTGTCCCCACTCGTAAGCGAGGGCAGGAACGATACTCCATATTCCTGTCTATATATATATACATCATGCTTGTGGACAAACAACAATAAATAGACAGAGACAGATTCACACAGAGTGCTTGCTGAAGGCACAGAAGCTAGCGCGGTCTGTTTTCAGGTGTGCTTTATAGTTTATAGTTGACGTCACCCGCCTATGAAGTCTCGCCTCTCCATTGGACTGATTACACGTGCTTCACGACGCAATCACGCAGGGGCGTTCCCACAGTGTCTCGACGCAGCTCGAGTTCCCTTGAAAGGGAGCTTCCCAGCACTGCTTATGCACTATTTGTTCATAATTTTCCCATTCAAATGTTGTGTAGTTTTGGATCTCTAACTAACTGAGAGTAGTTTTGGATCTCTAACTAACAGAGTAGTTTTGGATCTCTAACTAACAGAGAGTAGTTTTGGATCTCTAACTAACAGAGAGTAGTTTTGGATCTCTAACTAACAGAGAGTAGTTTTGGATCTCTAACTAACAGAGAGTAGTTTTGGATCTCTAAC
The DNA here is from genome assembly GCA_033366665.1 of Phoxinus dragarum. Taxonomy (NCBI): domain Eukaryota; kingdom Metazoa; phylum Chordata; class Actinopteri; order Cypriniformes; family Leuciscidae; genus Phoxinus; species Phoxinus dragarum. Next base: position 61,619 of record JARPMJ010001473.1, on the reverse strand, counting down.
TAACTGAGAGTAGTTTTGGATCTCGGCCGGCAGCCATATCACCCTGTAGCCCAAGACCGGTGTCCCACTGAAGCTAAGCGGGGCTGAGCTGGTTAGTACTGGATGGGAGACTCCTGGGAAATCCAGGTTGCTGCTGGAAGAGGTGTTAGTGAGGCCAGCAGGGGGCGCTCACCCTGTGGTCTGTGTGGGTCCTAACGCCCCAGTGTAGTGACGGGGACACTGCCAAAAGAGCGCCGTCCTTCGGATGAGACGTTAAACCGAGCTGTAACCCTGGTGTCCTGGCCAAATTTGCCCAGTGGCCTCTGTCCATCATGGCCTCCTAATCATCCTCCTATACTGATTGGCTTCATCTCTGTCTCCTCTCCACCAGTAAGCTGGTGTGTGGTGGGCTTGTTTCTGGCGCAATATGGCCGCCGTTGCATCATCCAAGTGGATGCTGCACATTGGTGGTGGTTGAGGAGATTCCCCCTTCTATGTAAAGCACTTTGAGGTCTCAGAAAGCGCTATATAAATGTAATGAATTATTATTATTATTATTATATATACTAACTGAGGCCAGTTTTGGATCTCTAACTAACTGAGAGTAGTTTTGGATCCCAGTTTCTGTGCGTCAGAGTTGCTTCGGCATTCCAGTCCTTGTTCTGGAATAATCAGGCATGGAATGACCGGCATGAGTTTGTACAGACATGCAGAATGCCTGTGGCGTTCACTGAACCAATACAGTAAATCCACATAATCCCTCTGCTAGAGAACATCAGTCTGCCATTCCACTCACTATACTCAAACAATGGATTTTGAAGTTCATTTTATGACCTTATCTTATGTGCATTCGCAGTAAGAAGCTAATGATCTTTGCAATGGAAGTGAATCAATCAAAAACTAACTTTAGCTGGACAATAACTTTATTCTAGAGCTGCTGTAAAGCCAAAACAATCTGTTACTTTAATTTCCTGTTATCACTGTAAAGCTGCTTTGAAACAATCTATATTGTTAAAGTGCTGTATAAATGAGAGTGACTTGACTAATGCGCTCAGAATCACACACTATATAACAACTGATTATTTTCCCATTAGTGATGCGAGCTGAGGTAACTGGGGAGAAGAACATACCCGGAGATATAAATAGAGGTGGCATGGGAAAAGTTCAATATGACATCAAAGTGATGAAGGTGAGCTAAAGTATTGATGATCCTATACATGTTCTGTTGGGAATTATAATGATCTGATGTAGCATGCTTTTCCTGGGACAGATTGGCCTGATATCTGATGGGGTGTGTTTCCCGAAAGCATCGTTAGCCAACTATAGTCACGAGTTCTGCCGTTATCAGCAGTTCAGCGAGTCTGTGTTTCCCGAAAGCATCGTTAGCCAACTATAGTCGTGAGTTCTGTCGTTATCAGCAGTTCAGTGAGTCTGTGTTTCCCGAAAGCATCGTTAGCCAACTATAGTCACGAGTTCTGCCGTTATCAGCAGTTCAGCGAGTCTGTGTTTCCCGAAAGCATCGTTAGCCAACTATAGTCGCGAGTTCTGTCGTTATCAGCAGTTCAGCGAGTCTGTGTTTCCCGAAAGCATCGTTAGCCAACTATAGTCGCGAGTTCTGTCGTCATCAGCAGTTCAGCGAGTCGGTGTTTCCCGAAAGCATCGTTAGCCAACTATAGTCACGAGTTCTGTCGTTATCAGCAGTTCAGCGAGTCTGTGTTTCCCGAAAGCATCGTTAGCCAACTATAGTCGCGAGTTCTGTCATTATCAGCAGTTCAGCGAGTCGGTGTTTCCCGAAAGCATCGTTAGTCAACTATAGTCGCGAGTTCTGTCGTTATCAGCAGTTCAACGACTCGGTGTTTCCCCGAAAGCATCGTTAGCCAACTATAGTCGCGAGTTCTGTCGTTATCAGCAGTTCAACGAGTCGGTGTTTCCCGAAAGGATCGTTAGCCAACTATAGTCGTGAGTTCTGCCGTTATCAGCAGTTCAGCGAGTCGTGTTTCCCGAAAGCATCGTTAGCCAACTATAGTCGTGAGTTCTGCCGTTATCAGCAGTTCAGCGAGTCGGTGTTTCCCGAAAGCATCGTTAGCCAATTATAGTCGTGAGTTCTGCCGTTATCAGCAGTTCAGCGAGTCGGTGTTTCCCGAAAGGATCGTTAGCCAACTATAGTCGTGAGTTCTGCCGTTATCAGCAGTTCAGCGAGTTGTGTTTCCCGAAAGCATCGTTAGCCAACTATAGTCGTGAGTTCTGCCGTTATCAGCAGTTCAGCGAGTCGGTGTTTCCCGAAAGCATCGTTAGCCAATTATAGTCGTGAGTTCTGCCGTTATCAGCAGTTCAGCGAGTCGGTGTTTCCCGAAAGGATCGTTAGCCAACTATAGTCGTGAGTTCTGCCGTTATCAGCAGTTCAGCGAGTCGGTGTTTCCCGAAAGGATCGTTAGCCAACTATAGTCGTGAGTTCTGTCGTTATCAGCAGTTCAGCGAGTTGTGTTTCCCGAAAGCATCGTTAGCCAACTATAGTCGTGAGTTCTGCCGTTATCAGCAGTTCAGCGAGTCGGTGTTTCCCGAAAGCATCGTTAGCCAATTATAGTCGTGAGTTCTGCCGTTATCAGCAGTTCAGCGAGTCGGTGTTTCCCGAAAGGATCGTTAGCCAACTATAGTCGTGAGTTCTGCCGTTATCAGCAGTTCAGCGAGTTGTGTTTCCCGAAAGCATCGTTAGCCAACTATAGTCGTGAGTTCTGCCGTTATCAGCAGTTCAGCGAGTTGTGTTTCCCGAAAGCATCGTTAGCCAACTATAGTCGTGAGTTCTGTCGTTATCAGCAGTTCAACGAGTCGGTGTTTCCCGAAAGGATCGTTAGCCAACTACAGTCGCGAGTTCTGTCGTTATCAGCAGTTCAGCGAGTCGGTGTTTCCCGAAAGCATCGTTAGCCAACTATAGTCGTGAGTTCTGCCGTTATCAGCAGTTCAGCGAGTCGGTGTTTCCCGAAAGCATCGTTAGCCAATTATAGTCGTGAGTTCTGCCGTTATCAGCAGTTCAGCGAGTCGGTGTTTCCCGAAAGGATCGTTAGCCAACTATAGTCGTGAGTTCTGCCGTTATCAGCAGTTCAGCGAGTTGTGTTTCCCGAAAGCATCGTTAGCCAACTATAGTCGTGAGTTCTGTCGTTATCAGCAGTTCAACGAGTCGGTGTTTCCCGAAAGGATCGTTAGCCAACTATAGTCGCGAGTTCTGTCGTTATCAGCAGTTCAGTGAGTCGGTGTTTCCCGAAAGCATCGTTAGCCAACTATAGTCGCGAGTTCTGTCGTTATCAGCAGTTCAGTGAGTCTGTGTTTCCCGAAAGCATCGTTAGCCAACTATAGTCGTGAGTTCTGTCGTTATCAGCAGTTCAGTGAGTCTGTGTTTCCCGAAAGCATCGTTAGCCAACTATAGTCACGAGTTCTGTCGTTATCAGCAGTTCAGCGAGTCGTGTTTCCCGAAAGCATCGTTAGCCAACTATAGTCACGAGTTCTGTCGTTATCAGCAGTTCAACGAGTCGGTGTTTCCCGAAAGCATCGTTAGCCAACTATAGTCGCGAGTTCTGTCGTTATCAGCAGTTCAGCGAGTCGTGTTTCCCGAAAGCATCGTTAGCCAACTATAGTCACGAGTTCTGTCGTTATCAGCAGTTCAACGACTCGGTGTTTCCCGAAAGCATCGTTAGCCAACTATAGTCGCGAGTTCTGTCGTTATCAGCAGTTCAGCGAGTCGGTGTTTCCCGAAAGCATCGTTAATCAACTATAGTCGCGAGTTCTGTCGTTATCAGCAGTTCAGCGAGTCGTGTTTCCCGAAAGCATCGTTAGCCAACTATAGTCACGAGTTCTGTCGTTATCAGCAGTTCAGCGAGTCGTGTTTCCCGAAAGCATCGTTAGCCAACTATAGTCACGAGTTCTGTCGTTATCAGCAGTTCAACGAGTCGGTGTTTCCCGAAAGCATCGTTAGCCAACTATAGTCGTGAGTTCTGCCGTTATCAGCAGTTCAGCGAGTCTGTGTTTCCCGAAAGCATCGTTAGCCAACTATAGTCGCGAGTTCTGTCGTTATCAGCAGTTCAACGAGTCGGTGTTTCCCGAAAGCATCGTTAGCCAACTATAGTCGTGAGTTCTGCCGTTATCAGCAGTTCAGCGAGTCGGTGTTTCCCGAAAGCATCGTTAGCCAACTATAGTCGCGAGTTCTGTCGTTATCAGCAGTTCAGTGAGTCGTGTTTCCCGAAAGCATCGTTAGCCAACTATAGTCGTGAGTTCTGTCGTTATCAGCAGTTCAACGAGTCGGTGTTTCCCGAAAGCATCGTTAGCCAACTATAGTCGTGAGTTCTGCCGTTATTAGCAGTTCAACGAGTCGGTGTTTCCCGAAAGCATCGTTAGTCAACTATAGTCGCGAGTTCTGTCGTTATCAGCAGTTCAGCGAGTCTGCGTTTCCCGAAAGCATCGTTAGCCAACTATAGTCACGAGTTCTGTCGTTATCAGCAGTTCAGCGAGTCTGCGTTTCCCGAAAGCATCGTTAGCCAACTATATATCCGAAACAAAGGATTCGAAGCTTCACGAAGCGTGTTTCTGTAGCGTCCCTCACTACAGAGACTCTATTTTAAAAGGAATAATTTTTAAATAGTGGATCTGCAGACCCAAAACACAATACACTGCTACACTATACAATACAAACAATGGTTTTACAAAATCATGGTTTTGCAGGTGTTCAAAGGTTCTTCTGACAGAATAAAGCTAATCCAGCATGCCTATACAAGTGAGATGTCTTCGTTGTGTGGGGTCGCACTGGATCACGGCCAGTATCTGCTTTCAGGTAAATACAAAGTTTGCTCGTTATCTACAGGGCTTAGCTGATTGGTTCCTGCTGTATCAGTAGCCAATGAGCTCGTCGCTCAACCTTCAAACGCTTGGTCAGTGTTCACTGTAACATCTTTCAGAAACCCTCCACCTCCCCCAGCTCCACCTGTATAGATCTGCTATGGGTTATTCTATTGTACAGCAACATTCGAAAGCTTACAAACTCAGAAATTCATCCTTTGAAGACTATTTTGAAATTGGATGTTGCCTTACCATGGAAATGGTACTTTAAATTCTTTTAGCAGGCTCCTCCCCTAGTGGGCGGAGTCAGGTTTCATATTACTATATTTATTTTCTTTAGTATCAAATCTCTTCTAAACTTTACACAACACATATTGTCGGAAAGGTCTGAGTCTCAAGGTTCCATATTTGGTGACTATTTTGTAATAGAAGCAATTTTTTTTTTTTGCTACAGGATAATACATCAAACTCATAGGCACTTACATTTTTGTGTTATCAACTTCAAATTTGGAACACAACTTGGTTAAATATGTGGCTTTGATTTTTATATTTTATAGTATAAATTTTATAAATAGTAAAACATACCACCAACATAATTTTTTTTTAGTACAGTACAATTGATTAACTTCCATAACTTTCTGCTGAGGGCCTTTTTTAAACAAGACCAAACGGTCTATATTCCAAAGCATTCTTGAATTACAACCATTTAAGTTTATATAGTGACAGTTCTGTGTGATCTGACATGATCGAGTATGTCCATCACTTTACAGAAACACACAGAGAGCACACACACACACTACGTGATGTAGTCTAGTAGGTTAGACTAGTGTGCTTGAGCATTTAGAGCGCACACTTTCTCTTCTGATTTACTCTTAAATGCTTTTATAATGTAATCATGTTTTTAAATAATTTAAATCAACTCACATTAAAGAGTTTTTTAGGGAGATTCTTCACTGATTAAACAGGAATTAGGAAACACTGACTAACATTATGAGTGGACCTCAGGGAATAGAAAACAAAAATGAAATACACAATATGTTTTCTGTCCCTTAGGAGAGATCACATATGAGAGATTCTCCATTACATTGTGCGATCTCATTATGCGCTGGGACGGTCTCTCCTTAATGCAGAAAAGCAACTTCAAATACAGATATCAGAAGGGCTGCGACTGCAAGGTAAGAACACATTTATTTAGAGATACACGCTATATCGGCCAATATATGTTCATTTTTGATGTTATCGTTATCGGCCCAATAACATTTTTTGGCCGATATATTCAATAATGTATCATTTCCTTCAGCTGAGAGACTTCAGATGCGCACTGTTCATCATGATGGCTTTGAATTGAATGAACTATGATTAAAATCACTTCAAAAAAAGAAAATACAGTAAAGTACAGCACAAGTCTGTCATATCGGCTACATAACATTATAATGAGAGCATCATTATAAATGTGTGTTTGGGACGTTGATTTTAAGGGTGAGACTTTTGTTTTTGTAATCAGGCTTTCAAAAATTATATAAAAACTTGGATTTAGATTTTTCGGCCAATATATCGGTATCGGACAATTTTTTTTTATATCTGTGCATCCCTACATTTATTTTAACCCAGCTGACAATGATCCCAACATTACGATAACTCAGTTCACCCTGTAAAGATAAAATGAAACCTTCAATCTAAAACATCACATGTGTTTTGTATCAAACACAATAAAAAACGTTGGGATCAATTTAAACCTAACCGTTTTTGTTACACATATTGTGTTGGGTTCCCAAAAATGTTGGGTAATTTTTTCAAATCGTTGGGTAATTTATAGTAATAATCCAATGCATTGGGTTAAAATAACAGTTGGGAAGGTGCTATACCCCTCCATAGTTGGGTTATTTTTAACCCAGCACTCTAAAAAATGCTGTGCAAACCCAGCCGTTGGGTTAAATTTTTAAATTACATTTTTAACCCAACGTTTGGGTTTGTCCATATTTGACCCAAAATTGGGTTGAAACACAGCATTTTCTGACATAGACTTGATTTATGGAGGTCTGAGTGAACAAAAGCATAACTGTGATATATGAATCTGCAGATCTCCAGCAGCTGCACTTATCAGCCCTGTCAGCCCAGCGCTGAGAGCGAGTGTGTGTTTGACGACTGGTCTTCCTTACGGTCACTTCACGAGGCCGCCTGCATCAGACACAGCGACGGCTCCTGCAACTGGTACACAGGAACGGCCAAAAACTACACACACACAGACGCCTGACGTCTGCGCGCGCACACACACACACACACACAGACACACACACACACAGTCTGAAGCCCCAGAGCACCACTGAGTCTGAGTGTTGATGCTGATTGGATCTGAACACAAGCAAGGCCTTTAACCTCCTGCAACCACCCAGAATTATTTGCATAATTGCATTGGATTATTAGCATGTCATATTACTGTAATGCTTTCATATGACGACACATTGTTTCTTTTAGGTCATTTGATTTTCTATTTTAAAAAGGAATGAGGAGCAAGAAAAAAAGCAATTCAGCGAATTATTTTAAATTGGAAAAAAAAAGGGTTTACGGGCAAAAACTGCTTTTTCACCTGATCTTGAATGCCTAGAGACATCAGGAAGATGCTGCATGGGCCTTTTCTACATTTACACATCTAAATTAATCTTAAGCATGTTACAATGTATCTGCATAATTTTGGCTTGCTGTAGTTTAATGAGGTAATAAAACGTTTTCTAAAAAGGAAAACAACATTAAATAAAAAATGTGCAGGAATTAAGTAATCTGTCAACTGTATCTATCTCTCTATTATAAAACAACACTCATGTTTTGGAATAGTTGTGGTCGTTCGCAATAAATCATGCTGACTGCGAAACTGTGTTCATTTAAGCATGTGATGCAGCTGCTTTAGCTTAGCTTAGCTTAGTATTAGTTTAGCTTAACTTGGGATAGAGGATGGGGCGGTTCGGTGTAAAGAGGAGTGTGTTCCGGCGCAAACGTTCCCTGTTGATATTTTGCAGTTTCAGAAAACAACTCCGCCACTGACCAGGAGAAACCGAGTCTAAGTCAGTGGCGCGTGTTATTTATGGTATTTTAAGGGCGCGTGCTTGGCCATTATGTAGCGTGTGAACAACACACACTTTGATTCTCTCATCTAAACAGACGCAGCAGTTTTCATTTTTGCAAATCATACATTATTACAAGGAAAAATATTAACACACGAGGGAAATCATTGTTGTGTCCGTGAAGATGTGGAAAAAATAGGCATAAATCTAGCAACACATTTACCCAAATTATTATACGCTTGTTTAACCGAAACTAATGTGTGTGTGTTTCTCCATCATCCCCAATGTCACTTCTCTGTGTTTTACGGCCCTGACGAGAACGTCGGTCTCCTCGGCTGTGAACCGCTCCTGGCGTGCGCCGGCAAACCCGCCGTTATAATAGCGATCCGCCGTTATAATAGCGATCCGCCGTTATAATAGCAATCCGCCGTTATAATAGCAATCCGCCGTTATAATAGCAATCCGCCGTTATAATAGCGATCCGCCGTTATAATAGCGATCCGCCGTTATAATAGCAATCCGCCGTTATAATAGCGATCCGCCGTTATAATAGCAATCCACCGTTATAATAGCGATCCGCCGTTATAATAGCAATCCGCCGTTATAATAGCAATCCACCGTTATAATAGCAATCCGCCGTTATAATAGCAATCCACCGTTATAATAGCAATCCACCGTTATAATAGCAATCCACCGTTATAATAGCGATCCGCCGTTATAATAGCAATCCACCGTTATAATAGCGATCCGCCGTTATAATAGCAATCCGCCGTTATAATAGCAATCCGCCGTTATAATAGCGATCCGCCGTTATAATAGCGATCCGCCGTTATAATAGCAATCCGCCGTTATAATAGCAATCCGCCGTTATAATAGCGATCCGCCGTTATAATAGCAATCCGCCGTTATAATAGCAATCCGCCGTTATAATAGCAATCCGCCGTTATAATAGCAATCCGCCGTTATAATAGCAATCCGCCGTTATAATAGCAATCCGCCGTTATAATAGCGATCCGCCGTTATAATAGCAATCCGCCGTTATAATAGCGACCCACCGTTATAATAGCAATCCGCCGTTATAATAGCAATCCGCCGTTATAATAGCAATCCGCCGTTATAATAGCAATCCGCCGTTATAATAGCAATCCGCCGTTATAATAGCGATCCGCCGTTATAATAGCAATCCGCCGTTATAATAGCAATCCGCCGTTATAATAGCAATCCGCCGTTATAATAGCAATCCGCCGTTATAATAGCAATCCGCCGTTATAATAGCAATCCGCCGTTATAATAGCATATCCGCCGTTATAATAGCAATCCGCCGTTACAATAGCAATCCGCCGTTACAATAGCGATCCGCCGTTATAATAGCGATCCGCCGTTATAATAGCGATCCGCCGTTATAATAGCGATCCGCCGTTATAATAGCGATCCGCCGTTATAATAGCGATCCGCCGTTATAATAGCGATCCGCCGTTATAATAGCGATCCGCCGTTATAATAGCGATCCGCCGTTATAATAGCGATCCGCCGTTATAATAGCAATCCGCCGTTATAATAGCGATCCGCCGGTATAATAGCAATCCGCCGTTATAATAGCGATCCGCCGTTATAATAGCGATCCGCCGTTATAATAGCGATCCGCCGTTATAATAGCGATCCGCCGTTATAATAGCGATCCGCCGTTATAATAGCGATCCGCCGTTATAATAGCGATCCGCCGTTATAATAGCGATCCGCCGTTATAATAGCGATCCGCCGTTATAATAGCGATCCGCCGTTATAATAGCAATCCGCCGTTATAATAGCGATCCGCCGTTATAATAGCGATCCGCCGTTATAATAGCGATCCGCCGTTATAATAGCAATCCGCCGTTATAATAGCGATCCGCCGTTATAATAGCGATCCGCCGTTATAATAGCGATCCGCCGTTATAATAGCAATCCGCCGTTATAATAACGATCCGCCGTTATAATAGCGATCCGCCGTTATAATAGCAATCCGCCGTTATAATAGCAATCCGCCGTTATAATAGCAATCCGCCGTTATAATAGCGATCCGCCGTTATAATAGCGATCCGCCGTTATAATAGCAATCCGCCGTTATAATAGCAATCCGCCGTTATAATAGCAATCCGCCGTTATAATAGCAATCCGCCGTTATAATAGCGATCCACCGTTATAATAGCAATCCGCCGTTATAATAGCAATCCGCCGTTATAATAGCAATCCGCCGTTATAATAGCAATCTGCCGTTATAATAGCGATCCGCCGTTATAATAGCGATCCGCCGTTATAATAGCAATCCGCCGTTATAATAGCAATCCGCCGTTATAATAGCAATCCGCCGTTATAATAGCGATCCGCCGTTATAATAGCAATCCGCCGTTATAATAGCAATCCGCCGTTATAATAGCAATCCGCCGTTATAATAGCAATCCGCCGTTATAATAGCAATCCGCCGTTATAATAGCAATCCGCCGTTATAATAGCGATCCACCGTTATAATAGCGATCCGCCGTTATAATAGCAATCCGCCGTTATAATAGCAATCCGCCGTTATAATAGCAATCCGCCGTTATAATAGCAATCCGCCGTTATAATAGCAATCCGCCGTTATAATAGCAATCCGCCGTTATAATAGCAATCCGCCGTTATAATAGCAATCCGCCGTTATAATAGCGATCTGCCGTTATAATAGCAATCCGCCGTTATAATAGCAATCCGCCGTTATAATAGCAATCCGCCGTTATAATAGCAATCCACCGTTATAATAGCGATCCACCGTTATAATAGCGATCCGCCGTTATAATAGCAATCCGCCGTTATAATAGCAATCCGCCGTTATAATAGCAATCCACCGTTATAATAGCGATCCGCCGTTATAATAGCGATCCGCCGTTATAATAGCGATCCGCCGTTATAATAGCGATCCGCCGTTATAATAGCGATCCGCCGTTATAATAGCGATCCGCCGTTATAATAGCAATCCGCCGTTATAATAGCAATCCGCCGTTATAATAGCGATCCGCCGTTATAATAGCAATCCGCCGTTATAATAGCGATCCGCCGTTATAATAGCGATCCGCCGTTATAATAGCGATCCGCCGTTATAATAGCGATCCGCCGTTATAATAGCAATCCGCCGTTATAATAGCAATCCGCCGTTATAATAGCTATCCGCCGTTATAATAGCAATCCGCCGTTATAATAGCAATCCGCCGTTATAATAGCAATCCGCCGTTACAATAGCAATCCGCCGTTATAATAGCAATCCGCCGTTATAATAGCGATCCGCCGTTATAATAGCAATCCGCCGTTATAATAGCAATCCGCCGTTATAATAGCGATCCGCCGTTATAATAGCGATCCGCCGTTATAATAGCAATCCGCCGTTATAATAGCGATCCGCCGTTATAATAGCGATCCGCCGTTATAATAGCGATCCGCCGTTATAATAGCGATCCGCCGTTATAATAGCAATCCACCGTTATTATAGCAATCCGCTGTTATAATAGCAATCCGCCGTTATAATAGCGATCCGCCGTTATAATAGCGATCCGCCGTTATAATAGCAATCCGCCGTTATAATAGCGATCCGCCGTTATAATAGCGATCCGCCGTTATAATAGCGATCCGCCGTTATAATAGCGATCCGCCGTTATAATAGCGATCCGCCGTTATAATAGCAATCCACCGTTATTATAGCAATCCGCCGTTATAATAGCAATCCGCCGTTATAATAGCGATCCGCCGTTATAATAGCGATCCGCCGTAATAATAGCAATCCGCCGTTATAATAGCGATCCGCCGTTATAATAGCGATCCGCCGTTATAATAGCGATCCGCCGTTATAATAGCGATCCGCCGTTATAATAGCGATCCGCCGTTATAATAGCGATCCGCCGTTATAATAGCAATACACCGTTATAATAGCAATCCGCCGTAATAATAGCAATCCGCCGTTATAATAGCGATCCGCCGTTATAATAGCAATCCGCCGTTATAATAGCAATCCGCCGTTATAATAGCGATCCGCCGTTATAATAGCGATCCGCCGTTATAATAGCTATCCGCCGTTATAATAGCGATCCGCCGTTATAATAGCAATCCGCCGTTATAATAGCGATCCGCCGTTATAATAGCGATCCGCCGTTATAATAGCAATCCACCGTTATAATAGCAATCCGCCGTTATAATAGCAATCCACCGTTATAATAGCAATCCGCCGTTATAATAGCGATCCGCCGTTATAATAGCGATCCGCCGTTATAATAGCAATCCGCCGTTATAATAGCAATCCGCCGTTATAATAGCGATCCGCCGTTATAATAGCGATCCGCCGTTATAATAGCAATCCGCCGTTATAATAGCAATCCGCCGTTATAATAGCAATCCGCCGTTATAATAGCAATCCGCCGTTATAATAGCAATCCGCCGTTATAATAGCGATACGCCGTTATAATAGCGATCCGCCGTTATAATAGCAATCCGCCGTTATAATAGCAATCCGCCGTTATAATAGCGATCCGCCGTTATAATAGCAATCCGCCGTTATAATAGCAATCCACCGTTATAATAGCAATCCGCCATTATAATAGCAATCCGCCGTTATAATAGCGATCCGCCGTTATAATAGCAATCCGCCGTTATAATAGCAATCCGCCGTTATAATAGCAATCCACCGTTATAATAGCAATCCGCCGTTATAATAGCAATCCACCGTTATAATAGCAATCCGCCGTTATAATAGCGATCCGCCGTTATAATAGCAATCCGCCGTTATAATAGCAATCCACCGTTATAATAGCGATCCGCCGTTATAATAGCAATCCGCCGTTATAATAGCGATCCGCCGTTATAATAGCAATCCGCCGTTATAATAGCGATCCGCCGTTATAATAGCAATCCGCCGTTATAATAGCAATCCACCGTTATAATAGCAATCCGCCGTTATAATAGCAATCCGCCGTTATAATAGCGATCCGCCGTTATAATAGCAATCCGCCGTTATAATAGCAATCCGCCGTTATAATAGCAATCCGCCGTTATAATAGCGATCCGCCGTTATAATAGCAATCCGCCGTTATAATAGCGATCCGCCGTTATAATAGCAATCCGCCGTTATAATAGCAATCCACCGTTATAATAGCAATCCACCGTTATAATAGCGATCCGCCGTTATAATAGCAATCCGCCGTTATAATAGCAATCCGCCGTTATAATAGCAATCCGCCGTTATAATAGCAATCCACCGTTATAATAGCAATCCGCCGTTATAATAGCAATCCACCGTTATAATAGCAATCCGCCGTTATAATAGCAATCCACCGTTATAATAGCAATCCGCCGTTATAATAGCAATCCACCGTTATAATAGCAATCCGCCGTTATAATAGCAATCCGCCGTTATAATAGCAATCCACCGTTATAATAGCAATCCACCGTTATAATAGCTATCCGCCGTTATAATAGCAATCCACCGTTATAATAGCGATCCGCCGTTATAATAGCAATCCGCCGTTATAATAGCAATCCACCGTTATAATAGCGATCCGCCGTTATAATAGCAATCCGCCGTTATAATAGCAATCCACCGTTATAATAGCGATCCGCCGTTATAATAGCAATCCGCCGTTATAATAGCAATCCGCCGTTATAATAGCAATCCGCCGTTATAATAGCAATCCACCGTTATAATAGCAATCCACCGTTATAATAGCAATCCGCCGTTATAATAGCAATCCACCGTTATAATAGCAATCCACCGTTATAATAGCGATCCGCCGTTATAATAGCAATCCGCCGTTATAATAGCAATCCGCCGTTATAATAGCAATCCGCCGTTATAATAGCGATCCGCCGTTATAATAGCGATCCGCCGGATCAGTCGTTTATCCCGCCGGTATAATAGCAACAGCGCCGGGATCTGCACACAGAGTTACTTGCGTTTCGCGTTTTGATACTTGCGTTTCAGAGCGTTACAATATTGCCCTTAAGGTAATTTATATATAAAAGGAAAGAAACTGGACCCAAGACACTCCCTTGAGGAACCAAACATTTTATACATTGTGGTTGAGACATTGTTCCTCCAATATCCCCCGCCTGCTCACTATCCTCCAGATAAGAACTCACCCATCTGACTGCTAAGTCATTAAAACCAATGGCTTTTACTTTGCGTACCAAAATACCATGGTCAACGGTATCAAAGGCCTTCTGCAGGGCTAACATGACCATACCACAAAAATGACCTTCATCTACCTCACTCCTCATGTGGTCAGTTACACTCAATAAACGGCTGTCAGTGGAATGATTTACGAAAGCCAGACTGGAACTCATAGAGTAGATTATGTGATGCTAAATATTTGTCAATACGTTCAAAAATAATCTTTTCAATTATTTTCGACAGACTACACAGAATAGAAACAGGGCTATAGTTTCCATGGTCTAATTTACTCCCTTTCTTGTAAAGTGGAACTACTCTGGCAAGCTTAAAATCATTGGGGAAATGTCCTTACTCAATAGACATGTTTATGATATTTATTATTATTATGATATGGGTGATGCATGGGGTTATAACCTCAGCAGCATCTCTTAATAATCTAGATGGAATATTGTCAAAGCCAGTGGCTTTGGAGCTATTTAGGGTTTTTAAGCTTCTCAAGTACACATGCATCTGACAGAAGAGCAGCCGTCTGCTTTGAGCTCTTGCTGAGAATAAAAGTTAAAGATGTGAATTTCCCCGCACTGCCCTGTTCTTCCACCAGTTTACTCAAAGTTCAGAGCAAAGGGAGATATTTGCTTTTAAAGAAAAGAACTACAACAAACGGCTGGTAGGAACTACACGACATTCCTCCCGGGTTAGTGACATCACCTACCCTTAAATTTACATAACCCCGCCCCCGGAACACACAGTCCATGTTGAGGAGAGGAAGAGTTGCTGTAGTCGAGCACATCTGTGAGTCAGCTCAAACTTTAGCATCCATCTCTTCACATGCAATAGAAAGTCACTCTGTGTGTGTCTCACAACAGTTCCTATACGAGCGACTTATAGATTATCATGACAGAATATGCTAATTGAAGATAATTAACTCAACATCAGCAACATAAACTCATCAACTAACCATTCAGAGACGTCCTGTTGCTCTACATGTGTCACTTCTTCTGGAGTCTCTCTGTCTTTGTCTGACTCCGGTTTAACATTAAAGGCAGAACAGTTTCTGTCATTAGTGTGTGTGTGTGTGTGTGTGTGTGTGTGTGTGTGTGTGTGTGTGTGTGTGTGTGTGTGTGTGTGTGAGGTAATCGCAACTGGTAACACATGAGCTCTTGAAACCCCGCCCTCTGCAGCAGCTCATTTGCATTTAAAGGGCCAGGCACAAAACAGTGTGTTCAAAACTTTAACATGCTATATAAACATATCTGTGGGTGGGGTATTTTGTGCTAAAACTTCACTCGAACACACACACACACACACACACACACACACGCACGCGCACACACACACAAGAGATTTATTTTACAACTTGTGAAAAGGGCATTTTACCACCCTTTAAAAACTAGTTTAGTTTAGTTTAGTTTAGTTTAGTCTAGTCTAGTCTAGTTTAGTTTAGTTTAGTTTAGTTTAGTCTAGTCTAGTCTAGTTTAGTTTAGTTTAGTCTAGTTTAGTTTAGTTTAGTTTACTTTAGTTTAGTTTAGTTTAGTTTAGTCTAGTTTAGTTTAGTTTAGTCTAGTTTAGTTTAGTTTAGTCTAGTTTAGTTTAGTTTAGTCTAGTTTAGTTTAGTTTAGTTTAGTTTAGTCTAGTTTAGTTTAGTTTAGTCTAGTCTAGTCTAGTCTAGTTTAGTTTAGTTTAGTCTAGTCTAGTTTAGTTTAGTTTAGTCTAGTCTAGTTTAGTTTAGTCTAGTCTAGTTTAGTTTAGTCTAGTTTGGTTTAGTCTAGTTTAGTTTAGTTTAGTTTAGTCTAGTTTAGTTTAGTCTAGTTTAGATTAGTCTAGTTTAGTTTAGTTTAGTTTAGTTTAGTTTAGTCTAGTTTGGTTTAGTTTAGTTTAGTCTAGTTTAGTTTAGTTTAGTTTAGTCTAGTTTAGTTTAGTTTAGTTTAGTCTAGTTTAGTTTAGTTTAGTTTAGTCTAGTTTAGTTTAGTTTAGTTTAGTTTAGTTTAGTCTAGTTTAGTTTAGTTTAGTTTAGTTTAGTTTAGTTTAGTTTAGTCTAGTTTAGTTTAGTTTAGTTTAGTTTAGTTTAGTTTAGTTCTCAGGTGTGAATGTTTTGGTCTGAACACAGTGTGATTTCCTTCATATCTGTAGTGAACTGAGCATCACTCACGCACTGCGCCGCTTTGCAGACGTAAATGATAAAATTGCACCTTTTAAAGGGACAGTTCAGCACTTAAATTCTGTCATCACCCTGAACTCTCCAGAATAATATCCCATCAGTAACAGCAGGACAGAGGAGAAGTGCCACAGTTTTACTGACGTCTTTCTGCGGTTGAAACACTGATTGATGGATTATTATGAGACACGATTGATTTCAGGAAGTTGTTCTGTATCTTTCAACAATCCTCTGGTGTTTATTTGCTGCTGTAACTAGTTCATCTGTCACACACACTAAACACACACAAACACACAGTTATTGACTCAATTTATGGCTGGAAATGACAGGATTTACAATCTGAAACATTATTTCATATCAAAGGTACAAAGTGCTGTTCATTCATCAACTGAAAAAAGTGTAGATGATCGATTCTGATTTAAACATCGACATCGAGAAACTGATCACTTTACCCAGCATAACAATGATAAATGATAAAGAATTACCAGTTAATAACACTGAATGTCTTTTCTGCTACGATCATGTCATTGATGCATTGATGATATTCCCTGTTCTCTGGATGGGTTGTGTCCGTGTGAACAGGACCGAGCGCACGAGTCAGTGTGTAAGTGTGTAAGTGTGTAAGTTTGACGTTTTGCTTTCCAGAAGCTTATATATGTTCATCAGCTTCGATTTTGAAATGAATTCGCTCCTCAGGACAGTCAACAGATCCATATAAAACACTGTTTCCATGGAGATAGATATATGCAATTAACCATTAAAGAGTTCTGTGTGTAAAAAGCATCTGTGTGTGTTTTATGGGAAATGTGTGTGAGCATGTTGTTAATGGCAATGTCTTACATTAAATGCATTTATCTGGGATTGATTTTCACAGTTGTGTTCTGAATCTGATGAGCATAAAGTTAAAAACTAAAAAAATATAATTTTAAGACATTTTGTAACCAACTGGTCGAACAGTCATTCCTGTGCCCAGCTGACCTCCACTGAGTCAACAGCAAACATCCAACAACAGGAAATGATATCATACCAAGATGCCAGCAGAAACCACACACACACCAGTTTGCTTTCGCAGTGCACTAATCTCTTCAAGATTCTGCAATGATGATTTATATTGAAACGCAGTGTGTTCATGAAGGCGCCGCTGAACGCAAACAAGAGCAGGTAACGTCTGACTTCAGTTTGAGATAATCTGGATCTTCATGCAAATATACTCATAATATAAACCTACTTTCTCCTGAAATTTTTTTTTTAATAACTTATTTATGCTCACATTTATTCATTTAATCCAAAGTGAGAAACATTTGCTACGACAGCAAACACTTTAAGTACACTCTTAATTAAATAATATACTTTAAAAGTTTGAACTTAATATTTTCAAATGTTTAACATGTTAATTGCGATAAATTGTAGTTTCAATTTACATAATGTTAAATGCAATTAGACGATTTTCAAAGTCAGACTTCAGTACATCATTATATCATAATTACTTCTAGTGAAATATGGTTACAGTTCTAAAATATACTTTAATGTTATTTCTATTGAAACTTGTATGGCATGCATTTAAAGATATTTGTAACTACACATTTGTAATGACCAAGTTGCAATTTTATTAACTTTAAATGCCTTTAAACTTTTAAGTAGTCAAATAACACTCTACATTTAAATGTATAATCACGTACTTTACACGTGCTTCAGTAATCTAGTCAACACATCAGAATAAGTGCACTTCTTTAAAGCACAACAAAAGATTATTAAAACATAATGATTCAAAATGTACTTTAAAGTAAAACACTTTATTTTTGACAGTGACCGTTGCATATGTTACATGTAGTAATGACAATAAATTATGCGTAATTACATGTAACTAACCATAAACCAAACCCTACGTGTTGTTAATTAATATTTCTCAGAACTTAAATGTATAATTTAGGACACTTTAAAATAAATGCAACCTAAAACTTTTTATGACACTATTACAAAGTGCACTTTTCTAAGAGTGTGCTTAAGAAACAGTCATTAAAGTGTACTTTCTTTCTTTAAGTAAACTTACGGTAAGTGGCATTATATTTCATTAATATTATATTATCTTTAAGTAGTTTTTAAAAAAAACAAACATACTTTTAATATTTGAAGTTCCCTATACAAGTGCACATTCAAAACTGTTAAGCACACTTCTTTTACAGAAGGGTGTATTTTCTGTCACCAGGACAGAAATATAAATTAATAATACCAATATTTAGGTTTTATATTTTATATTTTACATTTATATATATTTTATATTTATAGTTTATAGGGGGTTATTGTTGTAATATTTAGTAGAGAAGTTCTGAGTATTTCCTTCATGTTGACGTCTCTGCACAGTAAAAAATGTTGGGCTATTTTTTAACCTAACCGTTGGGTTACACATATTGGGTAATTATGTTGGGTTATTTTCAAATCATTGGGTAATATTCAGTAACAACCCAATGCATTGGGTTAAAATAACCCAGAGTTTGGAAGGTGCTATAGTTGGGTCACTATGTTGGGTTGTTTTCCAAAAATGTTGGGTCATTTTTTCAAATCGTTGGGTAATTTCCTGTAATAACCCAATGCATTGGGTTAAAATAACCCAGAGTTTGGAAGGTGCTGTAGTTGGGTCACTATGTTGGGTTATTTTCCAAAAATATTGCGTCATTTTTTAAAACCATTGGGTAATTTCCAGTAATAACCCAATGTTTTGGGTTAAAATAACCCACAGTTTGGAAGGTGCTGTAGTTGGGTCACTATGTTGGGTTATTTTCCAAAAATATTGCGTCATTTTTTAAAACCATTGGGTAATTTCCAGTAATAACCCAATGCATTGGGTTAAAATAACCCAGAGTTTGGAAGGTGCTATAGTTGGGTCACTATGTTGGGTTGTTTTCCAAAAATGTTGGGTAATTTTTTCAAATCGCTGG